>CM065740.1:53802038-53807038 GCA_033310375.1 Conus canariensis
CACACACACACACAACACACACACACACACACACACACTACACCACACACACACACACACATACACACATATATACAACACACATACACAAACACACACACACACACACACACACAACATACACACACACACACACACACACACACACACACACACACACACACACACACACATACATACATACATACATACAACACACCTCCTGGAGAAAATATTTTCCTCTCTGGAAACAGTCACATTGGTATGGAACACACACACACACACACACACACACAACCACACACACACAACACACACATTACACACACACACACACACACACACACACACACACACACACACACACACACACCAACTTTCTACTAAAACATCAGTCAAACAATCAGCCTACTGACCCAGGACACAACAGCACACACTGACCCTCCCAACACAGGTCCCCCAGCACCAGGAACAAGATTCAAACCACCCTTTCTCTGGCCACCCGACCTTCACCCCCAGGGGACCATCACACACCCCCTGCACCAAGAAACGCAGGACACTCGGAAATACCAGATCACGCCTGCCTTCCTCCAACACAGAAACCTCTGGTTGTGTGTGTCCCTGACACAACCCAGACCGTGCTGCTCCAACGGATTTCTCTCTCTCTCTCTCTAGGAAATCAACTGTGCCACTTGGAAAAAAAAAAAGTGGGGTGTGGGGGCGCAGGGGGAGGGAATCCCTGAGCAGGAAAAGGGGCAAGAGGGGTTCGGAAGAAAGAGTGCAGACCCCCTGTGTCAACCAGCAGGCACTGTTACGCATACTCACATGACTGGCTTTTCGGTGTCCTATGTTTAAGCTCAGCAGCTAAATGCGTTAGGCCTTTGTCCTGATCTTGCGCAAGGAGGTGCGGCATTTGAGACACAACACAACACACACACACATAAACACACACACATAAACATAAACACACACACACAGAGTCACACACACACACACACACACACACACACACAGAGTCTCTCACACACACACACACACACAGCTCTGTCTTGCAATTCTCACTGGTACATGCATTCTCTTTTGCTGTCTGAGCTGGGTGTCAGTGTGTGCTGGCTAGTCCAAGCACAACACCACACCACCCCCTAAACTAATGGATCACAGTGTACAGAGGTTACAAATAAATCAATAAAAAAAAATTAAATAAACATATAAAAAAAAAATAAAAGGGTAGAGCTGGGAAGAGGGTGTAGACGCCTGACCTACATATAAAGCCAATGTAGCGGTCAGACCTTGAGACGGGGGGGTCAAAGTCACACACTGAAGCCTGCTGCACCCGCCAAACACCTGGGGCCTTCCCTACACGTCTCATCCAGGTCACTCTACAATTACAGCCATGTCAACGCTCACAGATAAAAGTACAATGTGGTTTAGTCTTTATACAGATAAAAGTACAACGTGGTTTAGTCTTTATACAGACAGAAGTACAATGTGGTTTAGTATTTATCAGATCTGACGGTGCCAGGCGGAAGAAAATGACATGAAGGGATGAGGGAGTGTGGGTCGAGAAGTGTAGCACTCACTAAAAATTGTTACAAACTCCCACACATGCATGCACTTACGCAAGTATGCACACACACACACACACACACACACACACACACACACACACACACACATGCGCACGCATGCACGCACGCACACACACACACACACACACACACACACGCAAACACACACACACACACACACACACACACACACACACACATGCACACCACACACACACACACAGACACACACACACACACACACACACACACACACACACACACATGCGTGTGCAAACACACACACACACACACACGTGTCACGTGACCAAGATGGCGGACACACGCAGCAACTAATCTACCACGATGGCCATTTCATGGGCCAGGAAATAGAAAAAATGAAAACAAGATTTAGTGGGAGACAAACGGTACCTAACAGCAGAGTACCGAGAACTCAGAAATTGTCTACCGTGTTCATCGGAGATAATCGGCTGAAAAAAACCACTGTTGAAACCCGGCAGCGAGAAGACCCTGGAACTTCGAGCAACTTGGCTACGCAGAATCCAACTCTCCAGATGACTGAAAACCCTTCAATGGAAAACAAGGAGGTTGGTAGCCATGATTTTAGTTCTCTCGATGCGAAAGAAATGATTTTGTCTCTTTGCAAATGCATTCAAATGTTGGAGAATGCCGTGATTACTCAAAACAAAATACTTGCAGAAAATATCAAACCACAAGTTACTATGGTGACCACTGCCACACAGACAGAAACATGCCTTCCAGGCGCAGCAACTTACGCACAAGTAGTTGGTTCAGATTCAGGGAGCAATCCCTCTCAAGCTAAATCCCCGTCTACGAAAAATAAAGCAGAAATTGGTAAAAAATCTTTGCCTAAGACCAGACCAAAAGCAAATAATGACGTCAACCCAATTAGTCAACAATCTCGTGAATAATAAATATCATGTCTTAAGCCTCCAGTCATTAAATGTAAAGAAAGATAAGCTACCTAAGTTAGAAAATTATTACTTCCCTCCCATCTATCAAAAAGAAGACACAAACGGGGAAAATCAATACAGCTATTTACATACATGAAGGGGTAAATTACACACTGTGCCCTAATCCTATTCCATCAGATATTTCCACAATTCATTCTTGTGCTGTGACAGTACAATTTGATAAGTTTCTACTATCTTATCAGTGTATTTACCAAAAGGTCCAGATGATAACAACACTGAATGGATCCGTATGCTTCAGGCAGATAAAAGCAAAAAAGTGCTGATTACAGGAGATTTTAATGCACATGCCCCTTTTTGGGAGAAGAACTGTGACAATATCTCAAGCAATCGTTTGATAGAGAATGTTGTAGATTCATCATTTCATCTGTTAAACGATGGTCGAGTTACACGAATCCCGGGTAACCCTAATCATAGAGCTACGGCAATTGATTTAACTCTGGTTTCGCCTGATCTAGCTCCCATTTGTGAGTGGAACACACTGGCTCATTGCTTAAATAGTGATCACATTCCGATTATAACAAGTTTTGAAACTACAAGCACAAGAATTACAGATCTGAGGATAAAGTCCCAAAGTACAATTATAAATTTGCTAATTAGGATAAATTTTCAGCAAGTATGTCCACGTTTTATGTTGAGGATATGCATGATAAAAATATAAATGATCTTTATTTTTCAATTACCAAGGCAGTCCTAGAAGCTGCAAATGACTCTATACCCATGCTTAAGACAAAGAAATCACATAAACATGCTGGAAATATCTGGTGGAATGACGACTGTGAAAAGGCAAATAGCGAAAAATGGGAGAAATTTATAAAATACATCCAAGAAAATTCTACCCCAAACCATCAAGAGGCAAACAAGGCAAAAAATAAATCAAACAGAGTTAACGCCCAGGCCAAGAGACAACACTGGTCTTCTTTTTGTATTAATGAAATCTACAGTCATAAAGATATGCAAAAAGTCTGGGAAAAAATGAAAATCATGAAGAACGGAATTAATTTACCACAATGTCCCATAAGATTAGAGAACTCAAATCTACCCACTAATAATTAAAAAGCAGAAGCATTTGCAGAGATGTTTGTCAATTGTAGTAGAAATGCAGGTTTATCAACTGTAAGTAAAGAGTATAGAGAAAGTGAAGAGCAAAGTAAAACAAAATCAAATCATGATGATAATGAGTTCACAAGGAAAAGCTATGTAAATTCTGAAATAACACTTGAGGAAGTAAAAGAAAGTATTTTACATTTGAATAAAGCAAAAACATCTGTTGAATTAGATGGAATATCTTATGAAATGTTAAAACAATTACCTTACAATGTTATTCAATTTCTACATATATTCATACAAAGATGTTGGGGTAAAGGGGAAATGCCTTCTGTTTGGAAGCGATCAATTGTTATTCCTATACATAAGCAGGGAAAGCCTAAAGCAGATAGAAACAGCTATCAACCCATCTCGTTAACATCACACATTTGCAAACTTATGGAGAAAATAATATTAAACAGATTAGTCCATCTCTGCGAAGAACAGTGCATTATACCCCCAAATCAAGCAGGCTTTCGGAAAGGCCGATCAACTACAGAACATCTAGTGAAACTAACAACACAAATCAAACAGCAGTTCGCGAGGCGGAAGAATATCCTTGCAACTTTTTTTGACGTTAAGAAAGCTTATGATCAAGTATGGCACTACAAATTATTGCAAAAGCTTAAGGAAAACAATATTAATGGTAATATGTTTAACTACAATAAAAATTTCCTTTCACATCATTTCATACAAGTAAGAGTAGGAAACACGTACTCGAACCCCAGAGAACTTTAGATGGGATTACCTCAAGGTTCAGTTATTTCTCCTGTTTTATTTAATATACTCATAGCTGATCTCCCAAAGAGATTGTCAAATGATTCAGTTTTAGTCCAGTATGCTGATGATATATGCATGTGGATGAACGTAACAATGAAATGCAATACACCCACTAGAGCATTAAACTATACAAAAAAAGTTTACCAAAAGGAATTAGATAAGATCACTAATTTTATGAAAGAAAATGGTTTATCACTATCTTTAGAAAAAAACAAACATGGTCCTTTTTAACTCAGGTTATAACCCAGAAAAAATGCCTATATTCAGCATTAATGGAATTGCCCTTAAGTTTGTGCAAAGTGTTAAGTTTCTAGGTGTTTATCTGTCATCAAAACTTACATGGAATCAACATATAAATCATATACTTGATAAAGCATGAAAAGCATTAAATTTTCTCAAAATTATGAGTAAACAACGTTGGGGTCAAGATACTAAAGCACTTTTATGTCTTGCAAACTCACTTGTTCGATCTCGTTTAATATATGCCCAAGAAGTTTTCTTTAATGCCCCCAAGCACCTATTATCCAAACTTCAAAGCATAGACTGCAAAGCTGTGAAACTGGCACTTGGGGTACCAAGACATGCTTCCAATCTA
>CM065740.1:53812038-53834538 GCA_033310375.1 Conus canariensis
CTCAGTGCTGGTAGGCATGCGGGTGCATGCGGGCACATGCATGTGTGCATGTATGGACGCACGCTCACGCACGCACAAGCACACACATATATACAGACACACATGTGCGTGCACACGCGCGCACACACACACACACAAACACACACACACACACACACACTGCGTACACTCTTTACAAAGTTCAAAGCACTTAAACCTTCAACACATGTACACATGCATGTGTGCACTCACACTTGTACACACAACACATGCATACACTTACATAAACACATTCAAACACACATCTCGTGTGTACACACACACACACACACACACACACACACACACACAATGTGACACATGCATACATGAGAGCACACACATGCATGCACGCCACACACACACACACACACACACACACCACACACACACGCACGCATGCACGCACGCACGCACACACATACACACACACACACAATTAAAGAAACAACTGACGCTCAGCCTTTCACTTTCAAGCTGTCTGCCACAGAGAGTGTGGCACTGGGCAGTTCTTAGTCACACACCATGGTTTGGCCAACAATCACTGAAAAAGGCAGTTAGTCTGCAGCCCTTCTACCCCTTCTTCCCTCCGGGGAGCCGGAATAGCTCAGTTGGTAGAGCGCTGGACTCGTAATCTTGGTGATCCTGGGGTTGCGGGTTCGAACCTCCGCCGGGGCGTTTCAGTACAGGGGGATTTTTCCCTCGGAGTTAACACTGGTTCTGACTCCATTTCCCATACAGTCCTTCGAATGAGACTATAAACCGAGGTTCCGTGTGTGAACGCACGCATAACATCTTGCACACACGTAAAATCCCATCACCAACTTTCGGAAAGTAGGCCAGTTTGGCCGTTGGTATGGATGACACGTTACACATAGCATGCACCCTGCGTAAGAAATGGAAAGAATGAACGAAGTAAGGAAAATGAGTGATCGATATTGAACGATACTGACTGGATGACATGGGAAACGACTGAATGAAGCGCCAGCTGGCAGCTCTTCAGTCAGCACTACCCAGGTAGGCAGCCCGTTGTGTAAATGAGTGTTGATTGTAAAGTGCTTAGAGCTTGGTCTCTAGCCAAGAATAGGCGCTATATAAGTATTCATTATTATTATTATTACTGTATTAGTGGTGCTTTGCTACTGCACAGCACAGCGCTGGCCAACAGTCACTGAAAAAGGCAGTTTAGTCTGCAGCACTTCTATTACTGTATTAGTGGTGCTTTGCTACTGCACAGCACAGCACTGGCCTACAGTCAATGAACAAGGCAGTCTGCAGCACTTCTATTACTGTATTAGTGGTGCTTTGCTACTGCACAGCGCTGGCCAACAGTCCATGAACAAGGCAGTCTGCAGCACTTCTATTACTGTATTAGTGGTGCTTTGCTACTGCACAGCATGACGTCAAAAGTCAAGGATGTACGTCACAATGAAGAGTGAAAACTTCCACTTCTGACATTATTATCTCTCATCAAGATACTATGCAGTACAAGTAGACAACATACTGAACCAGAACAGTTCACACAGACAAAAAAAAATGAATAAAACCAAACAAATGTAGGAAACCAGAAGAACAAGAACAAAAACAAAAAGTAATAACAAAAAACAACAACAACAACAAAGTAGAAAACCAAAGTAGTTTGAAGGTGGGGTGGCTGCAGGGGAAACTGATATATACAAGCAAACATGGAGTGACTGGGCTGCCACATGAAGGAACAAATAAATTACATAACAGGCACCACATGTTTCCACCTATTGGGTCTTCTTCTGGGAGGACAAACGACATTTAAACCAACGGAAACAATGGACCAACAAACAGCCACTTTTCTCTTCGATATTGGTGCAAACCGAAGTAGTGCAGAACACTGGAAGTTATACAGGACATGTTGAGAAGGGTTGGGGAAGGAGGTACTATTTTTCTCAAAAAGACATCTTGTTCTACTTACCGTGGTGTACTCTGTGATAACCCACCACTAGCAAACTGAATTCCATAAGATCTACACAATCTGAACTTTCTACGACAAATTTACAGCATATTTGATGGAACCATATTCCAACAAAAACCTATGGCTTTTACTATTTACCATTTTAGAACACTTTACAAAATAAAATAAAAATTTTTTGAAAATTAAGAAAAAGGAATGTCATGTCCATAACATGTCTGAATAGGATTTTTCCTAACCCAGAACCTTCATTTGGTCAATCTCTGTACAAAGTTTTGAGACAAACATCTACAACATTGCAGAATCTTCATTTGGTCGATCTATGTACAAAGTTTAGAGACAAACATCTACAACATTGCAGAATCTTCATTTGGTCGATCTCTGTACAATGTTTGGAGACAAACATCTACAACATTGCAGAATCCACAACATTGCAAAGCTGAAGGTTTTTTTCCTAGCCCAGAATCTTCATTTGGTCAATCTCTGTACAAAGTTTAGAGACAAACATCTACAACATTGCAAAGCTGAAGCAGAGCACGGCGCAGTATTTCAGAGTCAAGAGTTGTTTTTTTTTTGGGGGGGTGAGAAAAAGTGTTCCAATATCTTACAGTGATGTAGGTGACACAAACGACATTCATCCTTCCAGAACTAGTAACTTTGACCCACGGCATTCTTCAAGGGTAGTCCTCTCAACACGCTCATCTCCACTGGAATCTCTGGCTCCAGCCAACAACAAGCTCACAGTTCTCTCCAACCTGAAAGTGCTCTCCAATCTAGGATTTTCTTTTTTTTCTTTTTTTTTTCTCAATCCTGGAGTGTTCGCCGGCCTGGGAGTGTTCTCAGTGCAGGAAATATTCTCATGCCTGGGAGGGCTTTCCAACCTGGCGATGTTCTTATTAAGCAAAAATGTCAGAAGTGTTCTGAAACACTGAGCCACTGAGGTATTCTCCAATCTAGGAGTGTTCTCACAAATTGGAGTGTTCCCCACTGGAGACAGTTCTCCAGGCTGAGAGTGTTCTGAAACCTGCGAGAATTCTCAGAACCAGGAGTCTTCTGCAATGTGAATGTTTTGCAGTGTGTGCTCTAATCCCTGAACATTCTCAAGCCTTGGAGTGTTTTCAGAGCCGGGCGGGCATATGGTCAAACCTGCTAGAGTTCTCAAAGTGCTGAGTATTCTCAAACCTGGGAGTATTCTCAAAGTCAGGAGTATTTCAAAATCTGGGAGGGTTCTCAAACTCAGGAGTATTCTCAAACCTGGTAGACCTTTCACAGTCAGGAGTGTAGGTAGTATAACCTAATCTATGATCAAATTCTGAAATGTTTAGTCAAAACCAGCAACGCTCTCTACAGTGGGAGTATCTGAGCTGTTCTGAAAGCAAGAAGAGTTTTCTCAAACCTGGGTAAGTCTCAACTCCATGGCGACATCACTGTACTAATCCAAGAGGTGCAGCAGACTTGGATGTGGAGGAGGAGAAGCACATGCAACTGTGAAACCATTCACCAAGGGGAGCTCAAAACAGCAAGTGCACATCCAAACTGTCAAGACTGTCTGTCTTAGTACTTGGGGTGTAGGGCAGAATGTGTGCACCGGAAGTCTGCTTTAAAATATAGGTGTGAGACCATCAGGCTTTCACCTAGTTCAGCACAGGTCCTGCTGTAGACCTGCAACACACCTCCTCTCAGAGTCCAAGGTTCACTACATCTCCCACTGCTGGCATGTTCACATCTCTTCTCAGCATTTACTGTCACTTCCACCCTATCACCCTTGCCTGCAACACATTTTTGAAGGCTTACTTTCACTGTTACCTCCTGCTGTTTGGCCCATGGTTTCAGGGCACACTTTCACTGTGTCTCCTGCAATTTACACGATGGTTTCAGGGCACACTTTCACTGTGTCTCCTGCAATTTACACGATGGTTTCAGGGCACACTTTCACTGTGTCTCCTGCAGTTTACACGATGGTTTCAGGGCACACATTCACTGTATCTCCTGCAGTTTACAATGCAGGTTTGAAGGATCACTGTCATCCTGTCTCCTGCTGTTGGCAACAAATCTCAGTATCAGGGCTTGGCTTTCGCTATTATTTCTCCCTTGTTTGCCACACATCTTTCATTGCTCTGTTTCACAATATCTCCCACTGCTTACCACACATCTTTCAGGGTTTTGTTTCACCATATCTCCCGCCGCTTGCCACACATCTTTCATTGCTTTGCTTCACGGTGCCTCCCACTGCTTGCCACACATCTTTCATTGCTTTGCTTCACAATACCTCCCGCCGCTTGCCACACATCTTTCATTGCTTTGCTTCACGGTGCCTCCACTGCTTGCCACACATCTTTCATTGCTTTGCTTCACGGTGCCTCCCACTGCTTGCCACACATCTTTCATTGCTTTGTTTCACAATACCTCCCACTGCTTGCCACACATCTTTCATTGCTTTGCTTCACGGTGCCTCCCACTGCTTGCCACACATCTTTCATTGCTTTGCTTCACGGTGCCTCCCACTGCTTGCCACACATCTTTCATTGCTTTGCTTCACGGTGCCTCCCACTGCTTGCCACACATCTTTCATTGCTTTGCTTCACGGTGCCTCCCACTGCTTGCCACACATCTTTCAGCCTTTACAGCTACTAGCCTGGTCAAAGCCTGTCTGACCACTACACTATCAGCTGCATTTGACCTGCGGTCAGACACATGGTAGCTTATCAGCAGTAATGTCCTGCTTTTCCTCCAAATCTCCAAAGGAAGCCCTAGTTGAAGCAGACCTCAGGAGGGTCCACACCAGCAGGTGACAGAGACACTGTTCCCAGCACCAAGCAGGGGCCTGCAGTGACCCAGTTTGGACCACACTGCCCTCCTTACCCAGGGAGCCTGTTATCCTGCGCATCAGGTGACAGAGGACAGGCAACTGGTGATCAGCCCTATCGCAGACCTCGCTAATTATCACATGCATGCTGGGCTCCTGGGTTATCTTATCCTAAAAAAAAAAAAATGCGTTAGGGAAAGGTAGGCCCAACTTCGTGAGACAACAACTGCCTTGTCACCAGTTTCGAGGAGGGGGGGAGCAAGGTCTGGTTCACATCCATCGGCAGGACAGCAGATGACCAGAGGAGGAAAGACCCAGGACAGTGGAGTCAGAAATGGTATGTCACTGCCACGGCACAGTCAAACCTGTCAACAACACCCTCAACCACATGACAGCAGTGACAGACAAGGTGTGCACACAGGACAGTCAAACCTGTCAACAACACCCTCAACCACAGGACAGCTGCGACAGACAAGGTGTGCACACAGGACTGTCAAACCTGTCAACAAGAACCAGTGACATATGACAGCTCTGAGACTAACAAGGTGTGCGCACGGGACAGCCAAACTTGTCAACAACACCCAGAGCGAATGGACAGCTGAGGGATAGAAATTCTGGAGTCATTTTCAGCTGTCCTGGGGACAAGTAGATAAAAACGTTCTTGTTCTCCCCCAATTTCGACTTGTTTCTCCCTCCTCTCCCCTAAAAGTAAAGAAAAGCGTAACAAAAGTAACAATCAGTAGCGCAGTGGCAGAAAGTCAGCAGACCTGATTCAATAACGGCATGTTCTGCAGCATGTAACAGAAGCCTGACAGATAACATTATGTAAATCAATTTATTCATTCACCAGAGTATAAATAAGGGAGGAGGGGGGGGGGGGGATGTGTCCTGTTGTAGTCTACAAAGCATTAGAAAAAAAAAAAAACTGTCACGTTTCCACCGTTCACACATTCCCTGACCGAATCAAAATAATAAAATCACCAGCCTTGCTCTCTGCCTTTCTTCACTCTCTCCCCTCTCTCTCTCTCTCTCTCTCTCTCTCTCTCTCTTCAGTGCATTCACATTCTGAAATAAATCCTGTTTGAGTCTACATGTATCTAAAAATAAAAACAAAGGGAGTAGATCTATCATTTCCACGCTGCCCAAGCACAATACCTGCATCATACATGCTGCTGACACGTTCCATGCAAAGAACACGCCTTGCCTTAGCAAGACAACACTCTGTTAGGATAAGATTATGAGAAAACCGGATATACAAAGGGGGGAGGGGGAAGGAAGGGGGAGGAGGGGGGGGGGGGGGCAAAGTGAAAGGCAGAGTGGAAAAGTTATGATGTGAAAATGAGAAGAGAAAGAAGGAAGTATGAGCTGTCTACACTCCGGCGTACTTCTCAGCCATCCTTTCCCTAACACCATACAAAATTGATTGCCCGATGAACAAGCAGAACGAGAATTTCCACTTATCCGCCTGACGATTTATTTATCACGGACATTTGGACAGATGGGTTATTTCCAGCCCTGAGGGTGTATACACATGTATGACAGCAAAACATAACAAACAACACCCGCAGGCACATGACCACTGAGACAGACACAATCAAGGTGCGTGCACAGGACAGTGAAACCTGTGGATAAGTCTTTAACCGCGCAATGACAGACCTACCATAGCTGAAAGTCATACAGTGCTGTAAGAACTACACCAGGGAAAACCCTATCAACACCTGCGACAGAATGACAGTGTATGGCGAGGCAGTAAAACCTCTGCACAATATCTACAGCCTGATTTGGAATGACCCATTATACCCCAGACAGGTCAACAGTGCATTCATGTAGAGTACAGTAAAACCTCTGCACAATTTCTACAGCCTGATTAGGAATGATCCATTATACCCAAGACAGGTCAACAGTGCATTCATATATATAGTACAGTAAAACCTCTGCACAGTATCTACAGCATGATTAGGAATGACCCATTATACCAAGATAGATAAACAGTGCATTCATATATAGTACAGTAAAACCTCTGCACAATACCTACAAAGTCTGGGCTGGGAAAAACCTACATTGAAGCAGCTATACAGCGCATGTCTGACAGATGAACAGTGCATTCATGTAGAGTACAATAAAACCTCTGCACAATGTCTACAAAGTCTGGGCTGGGAAAAACCTACATTGAAGCAGCTATACAGCGCATGTCTGACAGATGAACAGTGCATTCATGTAGAGTACAATAAAACCTCTGCACAATGTCTACAAAGTCTGGGCTGGGAAAAACCTACATTGAAGCAGCTATACAGTGCATGTCTGACAGATGAACAGTGCATTCATGTAGAGTACAATAAAACCTCTGCACAATGTCTACAAAGTCTGGGCTGGGAAAAACCTACATTGAAGCAGCTATACAGCGCATGTCTGACAGATGAACAGTGCATTCATGTAGAGTACAATAAAACCTCTGCACAATGTCTACAAAGTCTGGGCTGGGAAAAACCTACATTGAAGCAGCTATACAGTGCATGTCTGACAGATGAACAGTGCATTCATGTAGAGTACAATAAAACCTCTGCACAATGTCTACAAAGTCTGGGCTGGGAAAAACCTACATTGAAGCAGCTATACAGTGCCAGTCCACCATAGTGAAAGCTGTCAGCAATGTCTCCATCAACACCAGGAAAGGCCTGTAAAAGGGGCCGGGATATACCAGCTTTAATATTGTTTAGATGGGGTCTTGAATATATTACTTTTTTCGTTTTTTGTTTTGTTTTGTATTATTTTATTTTCTTTCCTTTAAAGTCTGGCTATAGTTGTGTTGTGTTATCTTTTTTTTTTTTTTTTTTTTTTTTTTTTTTTTTTTTTTAATCTTTCAACCACACTTTGCATTTGTTGTTCTAAGTTTTAAAAACATGCAGAGTTTTCAGAAAGTCTATGTGAAACCAGCTCTTTGTGCATGTATAATACTACTTGACTTGACAAATCCTAAACAGTAAACAAGTAGGGTAACTTTCGCTCCCATAAGAAAACCTAACACAGAGTAACTTTTATTCAAGACTGGCACAGCCTTTTAAACTTGAATAAAGTCAGACCATTACAAAGACGAACAATCTAACAGTTGGGGAAAAAAACAAGCGCAGGCCAACAACTCAGCTGTCTTCATAGTAATGACCTGGCAAAGATTTGGACTTAAGGGGGGCAGTGGGGGAGGGGGGGGGAGGTTGAAGATGGAGAAACTGGGAACATGAAATCTAGAAAATATATTATAGATATGAAAACTCTTCACTATCTGCATGAGGGAACCGTGGTAATCCCTTTTGAAAACAGATCTATTTGTATTGCCTGCTCCGAGGCCTTTCATCGGCTGGATCAGAACTCATCAGGGAGACACGGCTGGTTGTGTCTGTTGTCCTGGCGTCAAATAGAGACACACCACAGTCCATAATACTGTGGTGTTCTCACCACCAAGAGTTCAAAAAAGAGAAGAAAGAAAGAAGAAAGAAGAAGAAACCAACAGCACCCCCAAGGCAGCCAGTGACGGGTAGTAAATGAAACCAAACGAAAGTGTGGGGAGGAAAAAAGTTGCTGAAAAACTAAAGACATTATGCAAACAGTATATACAATGTAGGGGACAATCTTTGAGCCTACGCTTGAGGATCCACCCAAGGATGCAAGGGAGATCAAAAGACAAACACAAAGACGGACAGAAACAAATAGAAATAACCTTGATTGAATCAAAACGAAATTGAAAGAAATACAGCAAAATGATGAATTGCCTCATTTCATTTTCAATTTGACAAATCCTGTCAAAAGATTAGTATTAGTCACCAGCTTTCATTTTTTTCATCATCTTTATTCATGGCCTTCTAGATAGTTTGTGCTGGGTTCACTTTCATTTTCATCATCTTTATTCAAAGCCTTCCAGGCAGTTTGTGCTGGATTCATTTTCATTTTCATCATCTTTATTCAAAGCCTTCTAGGTGGCTTGTGCTCGATTCACAAGTTCCATTTTCATCATCTTTATTCACAGCCTTCTATGTAGCGTGTGCTCGATTCACTTTCATTTTCATCATCTTTATTCAAAGCCTTCTAGGTGGCTTGAGCTCGATTCACAAGTTCCATTTTCATCATCTTTATACAAAGCCTTCTAGGTACTTTGTGCTGGATTCACTTTCATTTTCACCATCTTTATTCAAAGCCTTCTAGGTGGCTTGTGCTCGATTCACAAGTTCCATTTTCATCATCTTTATTCACAGCCTTCTATGTAGCTTGTGCTGGATTCACTTTCATTTTCATCATCTTTATTCACAGCCTTCTATGTAGTTTGTGCTGGATTCACTTTCATTTTCATCATCTTTATTCACAGCCTTCTGGGTAGTTTGTGCTGGATTCACTTTCATTTTCATCATCTTTATTCACAGCCTTCTGGGTAGTTTGTGCTGGATTCACTTTCATTTTCATCATCTTTATTCACAGCCTTCTATGTAGTTTGTGCTGGATTCACTTTCATTTTCATCATCTTTATTCAAAGCCTTCTGGGTAGTTTGTGCTCGATTCACTATTATTGAAACAGTGGAAGTTTTGGTCATGTGCCATTACTTTCTAAGCAGACAATGAAGAGTAGGCAGTGCACAGGACAGCAGAGTTTAAATGTATTTTGTTATTCTTGCTTTTATGTGATGGTCATAGTTTCCATTATCACAGGCCTAAAATTTTCCCCTACGAAAAGCAAGATCTTTGATGAACAGATTTCTAGATTTCTTTGAATTTTCATCTGAGTCCCATGTTTTGTTTCTGTTCTTTGGATGGATGTGTTGGTTAGTTTATTTTTAGCTTAGTTTTGTTTGTTTTTTTGCTTTGTTTTCTTCACAATGTTCTCCACCTGCTGTGAATGAATTCTTGTGATCTGGCTAAAAACCTCTCTCAGTGAGAACAAAAGACTCCCGCACGACATGCTGAGTCCGCATCTATGCAACAAAAAGTAACAATCACAAGCCTGTTCCTCTGTCTTCCCTCGAGGCAGACGGACAGGTCAGAATAAGCAATGAACTGACCTGTCCAGGCAGACTTCTGATTTGTAGCATAAGAAGCCTTGCAAAACATTTCAACTAAAAATGCGTGAGTTTGCTCTATTACTAGGTCAACACAAGTAGTATAATCTTTAAAAAGATGAAAGAATGAAATAAACAGGTAGTGTTCACAAACAGGTTCCACTGTGTCTTGTCCGTAAGAGGTGTGTTGTGACTGAGTGAGGAGTATGTCAAGAAGCACAAAAATGGATGTGGCCTGACGGGGTGTAGCGAAATGAGGACTGACTGCCTTAGTCACTCAACACAACAGGTGACTGACAGAACTGATCTTCCTCACACAGCTGGTGTGTGTACATCTGGCAATTACCATCACACCGAGTGTCACATTACTGACAACACCCCGTCATTATTCATTTTTCCCTCATAACAAAAAAGATCAAGGCATTTTTCATATATACAAAAACACAGACATAAAAACATGTACACACACACACACACACACACACACACAACACACACACAAACACACAGAGGGTAGGACTGTGTAAGTCTGTGGCCATGTGCATGTGTCTGTGTGTGAATGTGTGCTCACATATGTGTGTGTGTGTGTGTGTGTGTGTGTGTGTGTGTGTGTGTGTTTTGTGTTGTGGTCTCAAGTCCGCAAATGAATGACTGTGTGTGTGTGTGTGTGTGTGTGTGGTCTCAAGTCTGCAAATGAATGACTGTGTGTGTTGTGTGTGTGTGTGTGTGTTGTGTGTGTGTGTGTGTGTGTTGTGGGGATGTGTGTGAGAGAGACAGAGAGAGAGAGAGAGAGAGAGAGAGAGAGAGAGAGAGAGATGTGAGAAATAAGGATGGAGAGAGAGTGATCTCGAGAGAGAGACAGTGTGTATGTCTGCGTGTGTGTGTGGAGTGTGTTAGCAGTGGTTGCCATTGTCTTCGATGAGGGACAGAAGGTGTAGTGGGCACACAAAGCAAGGCTTCTTTTCTAAACTCGTTCTACCCTGGATGCAAGATCATTTGTACCACCCTCACCTCCACTGCAGACCACATTTGAACACTCTTGTACCAAAACACTAAACATCCAGATAGGTTTATTTCTATCTTCCATTGCTTGCTTTCTGAACCGGACTCTTTACTTTACACACATATATATGGCTAAAACATGAAGATGCTGCTTGGTCTGGCTGGTCAAATCCGCTAGTATTTAACCCACCTCCACCACCAGTGATAGCGCTTGGAATGTTGCAAACCAGTCCTAACAATGACCATCCCGCACTGTCACTCAACAGCCAGTGCCAGAAGAGAAACCAAAGCTAGTGACAATGTCTGACAGATGTAGATACACCGAAACAGGGCTCCAGGGTAGCCTTATTTTTCATCAAAATATTCTACACTTGGCAGGAGACTTGAGCCTTGTACTCTGCCCATAGTGTCAGACTCTGGTTTTGTTTCTTTGTGGCAGATGAGAATATTGTTTTTGGTTCCCCCCCCCCCCTCCCCCACACACACCCGCTCCCCTCCCCTCCCCTGGCAGTAGGCTAAGATCTTAGACCATGAAAGATTCAAAACAGCTGACTGCCTTTTTAGAGAATGAAGAGCAGACATCTTTGACCCAGTGTCCAAACTAAAAGAGTATGGTGTAGGCTTCATGTGTTGACACTTACTAATGAGAAACTGCCATGACACTTGGCGATTTATTTCAAATTTGATTTGACTGAGATCCACACGCTTGTCAGATGCACAGATATTTGATTTTGATGCTGTCTCTGCTCTGATTAACCTGCCTGTCCAAACAAAATGCTTCGGACCGTGGGACCAGCAGCTCAAAGAAAAATCAGTATTCTACTTTGAAAGCAGTATTTTACAAGCAAATTACCAGTTAATGGGGTCACCGACCACACCTTCTTTATCTAATAGAAAAACCACTCAGGACAGGGCTCAAAATACCCACCCATCCCACGGTCCAGAACAAATACTTGATTGTGAACAAGTGGAAATGCTCTCCATGTGCCTATTGGGCAATCACTTTCTATGTCAGTGTCAGGGTGACTGAGTAGTCAGCCTAGTAGTCAGCCTAGAGGCTGAGCGATAGCACTTCCTTCCTCCTTTTTTCACTTTTTCAGACCTACAGTCCTCGATTACCTCACCTCCACCCCCACTCCCAGTTTTTCTCAGAACTAACCTCTACAGAGTGGTGTCTTACTGAAACAATGAGTATGAAAAAAAACACTTTCAGCTGCATGTGTGTAGATGAATTGGATTTGTTTTGGAATGTGTGTGTGGTGACGACAAAGAGAGAGCAGGCATACATAGACACTGAGAACAACATCATATGGGAATTCATCAATTCAGGAATGTGTCAATGTGAGAAGCATGGCAAATTTATTCTTAAACGTTCTTTTCTTATGGTGTACACTCTTTACATACACTGGAAAACATTGTTTTAATTCATTATCTGTATTAATAATGGAAGGATAAATTTTCAAGTCGCATGCCTAATTTTTCATCAGTAAAGCTTTCATCACATGCACGCAGGCAATGTCACGTTGAATTATGTCTACTGACTTGCCACTGTAGTACTTGCAGTTACTTTGATTAACTCAACTTAAAGTTCGCGAGTAGAAATCTGAGGGGACACATAACCCAGAACAACCAAATATTATCTGGGGTCTTCTCACAGTGCAGATCAGCATTATATGATACACATGTGACTGACAACAGAGGACTACTTAGAACAGGGTATGAATAATGAGAAGGATGACAATGCAAATAGAAGTGGTATGGGTATGACTGATAAATGTAGTCTTTGAATCCCACTCCGAAAGTGATTCTGATTCCTAAGTTCCATATTGTGCATGTCTGTGTGTACATTTTTGTTTCAATCCAGTACTTCAAATTTCAAATTCTTGTAAACAAATACCTTCTGAATGACAAAATACCTAATTTCAAATACATCGTCCAAATACCATGACAGGCAAGGTGATTCCATTTTCAAACCTTCAATGAAAGTAGCATAAAAATACACCTAAAAAGGCAAGTTAGAGGTGTTTCTGAGTACATTGTACGTTTATTACACAAGCTGTTAATAAACGACTGCTACTAAACACTGGTTAGACCAGTACTGGAATATGGTTGCTCAGTCTGGGATCCTTACCATCTAAAGGACATTAATAACCTCGAAAAGATTCAGAAGACAGCAGCACAGTTCGTAACAGGGAACCATATCAGAGAAAAGGGGAATACTAGGAAGAACATGAGGAAATTAGAATGGAAACCCTTAGAAGAGAGAAGAGCTTTTATCAAACTTAATATCTTCTTCCAAGGCAGAGCTAAACTAATTGACATTCTAATGGAACAACTAGTATTGAATAAAAGTAGCACCAGGAGTGGCGGTCAATGTTATACCATACCTGCATCAAATATTGACAGCCACTTACATTCATTTTGTCCTAGTTCTGTACGGCTGTGGAACTCACTGCCGGGTGCCATCAAGATTGCCACAAATGCAGTCTCATTTAAAAAGCAAATTGATACAACAGTTTTGAGATCTGCATTTTGACGATTTTCTATTTTAACTTCCCAGATATTTTATAGTTACCTGGGCCTGAATCTGGCCATTGCTTTTAACTTCTTGAATATTGAGTGCGACCCTTTGTTGCCAAATTTGCTCCAGAGACCAACAGACTGAGTCACACAATTTTATGTTATTTTATTTTACTTTTTAACATGTGCACTGGTGACCTACTCGCTTTTGAGTGAACCAGTATTTTAGGAATAAGAAGAAGAAGAAGAAGAAGAAATCACAGTACTAATTGCAACACTTACAATATAAATCATCTAGACTATGTTCTTTGTCAAGGACTTTGAGCCTACACTGACGGAAAGAAAAGGAAAGAAACAACCAAAGAAGAAACAGCAGTCATAGTGGTAGAAAAAGCAGCAGCAGTAGTATAATGTAATAGAACACTGGCAGTTAAACATGAATGGGGACAGGAAGATTGGGGCTGGGGATGGGAAAAAGACTGGGCTGAGGGGAATGGGCTAAGCTGGGCATGGGCTGAAGCTTTGAAAAAAAATGTTTGAATGGTTGACTTCTGGCAAGAGGGTGAAAACAAGTTTTAAGAATCAAAAGATCATAAAGTAAAATGGGGAGGGGGCGCCAACAATCATGACAAACCAATGACGACTTCTTTCCTTTCAGACATAAATTTCTGTTTCCTCAATGATCATGGTAAACTGTCAATAAGGCCTAGTGTCATATGATTCCTCAATGATTATGGTAAACTGTCAATAGTGTCATATGATTCCTCCTCAATGATTATGGTAAACTGTCAATAGTGTCATATGATTCCTCAATGATTATGGTAAACTGTCAATAGCGTCATATGATTCCTCCTCAATGATTATGGTAAACTGTCAATAGTGTCTATGATTCCTCAATGATCATGGTAAACTGTCAATAGTGTCATATGATTCCTCAATGATTATGGTAAACTGTCAATAGTGTCATATGATTATGGTAAACTGTCAATAGTGTCATATGATTAACAACTGAAATGCCCTGGGTACAGCGTGGAGGAAAATGAGAATGGGAATGAATCATGAATGCCCGGCAAACATGCAATTCCAACAATTGTCATAAATTTCCTTTCGATCTATTCTTAATCTGTCACTAAGGTGACGTTTCAGCATTTTCATGTACATGCAGGCGAAAAAGCGACTCTTGAAATGGCGCATCGCGATCATGAGAAACCATAGACTCCAGGCATTAGGTTTTTTTAATCGATTTAATTTTATGGCCTAGCATTACAGTAATACCAACACACATGACTGGACAATTAACATGAGTGATATCTGCGCTTGTTATACACTAATACAGTAACTGTGTACACTGACAATGATACTACTTTCGTTATCATGTGACTCTTCACCTGCTACCAAGTGGGAAAGATTCACGTACCACATTTATTGACATCACTGGATGGTGTTTTCACTGAAGTTATCTGGTTCTTTCCTCCCCGACAGAGAAGATCCCGCAAAAGGGAATCCCACTCACGATGGAACTGGTGAAAGGTGGATAGTCACAGTCACACACCGTCCTCCGATAACTAACCAAAGGGAGATAACTTCACAGTAGAAACTAATGTTCCTATAATTAATTGCCAAGCGGTGACAATTTCGACTTAAAAAAAAAAAAAATAATCCATTTGATTTCAGCAGCTGGACTTTTGTGTGAAGTTTGTTTGTGTGCTTAATGGCTGTCTCAGACTAAAAACTTGTTTGTTTATCAATTGTGATTTTCCCCTTGTTCCAACTTTGGTCGAACTGAATAAGAATAATGCCATTTGGAGAGGAATCTGACAATGCAAAAAAAAATCTTTGTCTTTCTCCTGCATCTTCACTCAAACGTATCCTTGCATTTATTTAAGTATCATTTCCATCCCATATTCTGCATGCGTGCTTTCGCAAAAGTCACACAGGTGATGGGGGTAAGTTTTGCTAGTGTAGGAAACGCGCATGGATAAGTACAGAGAGAGAGAGAGAGAGAGAGTGGGAGAGCAGCTGTGTTTGCCTTCTTTGTACTGGGTGTGTGTGGTTTTCTCCCCTGAGAGACGGATTAATTAAAGTCAGGTTCCCCAGGAGACCCAGATGTGAACGCCTTTCCCCACTGTATTTGTGCTGCAATCAGGCCAGTATTTGTGAATCTCACCCAGCAGGATTGGCTTGAAAAATGCTCCCATGGTGGCACGCAGAACACTAATGAAAGTTTTCACAACACTATTTGGGCATGGTGCCCCAAAACTTCTTTTGTTGGACGTTCACGCTTGTGGTTAATGAAGGTGAATGTGGAAGACTGCCTATTTTTACCGAACTGCAAATGACAGTGGGGTATCACACAAGGCAAGCCTTCAAAGACATTGATGGTGTACGGGTAGCTAGTGCCCAAGCCCGAGCCGTCCCTGCAGCCCAACAGTCTAGACGTCAACGCACCATAGGTGGAGCTGTTGCAGAAGATAATTCTGCGAACTTCTTGTAGTTAAAAAGTATACTCAAGTATCGAAAGACAAATGCTACCTCAGTGTGAAACCTTCTGTACACAAAGTGTTGGATATACAGATTTTTGTTCATTTTATTCTGGAACTATTAATTTGTAAACTGCAATATTCTGACATGTCCTTTAACGCTGTCTGCTGTCGTCTGCTGATTAAGCACAAACAACTGACCGCCTGTGTCATCTTCACATAGCAAACCGAATATTTGTAAGACCAGGTGTTAGCCTTCTCCATCCTACCCAATATATCTTGCCTCCTGTCCTAATGTGATCAAACCAGAGGTTTAATTGGCTAAATGTATCTGTAGGTCATTAAGGTATACACCAACAAGCAAAGCGTACTGATTTTCGTCTTGTCTGACACTCTCTGTCACTCTGGAATAAAGCAGCGCAGTGATTCATGTCTTAAATAATACCAAGCAACCGCCCGTTCACTCCAGATTTAATAAGTTTTGTTTTTCCCCACATAAAGCTCTGCAAACATGGTCAAAGGCCTTCTCTTAGTCCAGAAACAAACGGCATTACACACGTTTTTCTTCGACAGAAAACAATCAACGATCCTTGCTCTTTAACGTGACAATGTCTAAGAAACAGTGGTTATTGATGTTCCATTATGTCTGTTACCAGCATGTGACGGATCGATTCCTCGTTCTGCTAGTCGGTTGGTTCCGCGGCAGGGCCACGCCCCTGAAAATCTGAAGTGCACGTTGGCTAACAGGCTGTGTGGATAGAGAAAAGCGCTGCACTGTTTCAACAGTGCATGATAAAGTGCTATGAAGTGCATGATGAAGTGCTATGAAGTGCACGTTGGCTAACAGGCCGTGTGGATAGAGAAATAGACAGGCGGCTGAGGCATGATCATGGTTTCAACAGGCCATTGGATGAAGGTGCTTAATGCATGAAGTGTTAATGTGATGAAGTGTTATGAAGTGCACGTGGCTAACAGGCCATGTGGATAGAGAAAAGCGCTGCACTGTTTCAACAGTGCATGATGAAGTGCATGATGAAGTGCTATGAAGTGCATGATGAAGTGCACGTTGGCTAACAGGCCATGTGGATAGAGAAAAGCACTGCACTGTTTCAACAGTGCATGATAAAGTGCTATAAAGTGCACGTTGGCTAACAGGCCATGTGGATAGAGAAAGGCACGTTAACAGTGCGGTGCACTGTGGCTAGGATAAAAGTGTGCACTGTTTCACAGTGCATGATGAAGTGCTATGAAGTGCATGATGAAGTGCTATGAAATGCATGATGAAGTGCTATGAAGTGCACGTTGGCTAACAGGTCGTGTGGATAGAGAAAAGCGCTGCACTGTTTCAACAGTGCATGATAAAGTGCTATGAAGTGCATGATCAAGTGCTATGAAGTGCACGTTGGCTAACAGGCCGTGTGGGATAGAGAAAAGCGCTGCACTGTTTCAACAGTGCATGATCAGGTGGTGTGGGCCTGTCGTTGTTGTCATGGAAGCCATGTCTCGTAACTAATAATAGGAGCTACTAAAACGTCGAACAAACACAAGATCACACTCAGCTTCGTTTCTTTTCCATGTTTACACTGAGCGTAATTAAAGGCACGTGCAGCTTTAGTTGCTTGGCAAGGCGCTGTTCAACAGTGGAAATCGGGGTGGTGTGGGGGTTGGGGTTCAGGTTTGTGTGGAGTTTGTCACGGCGAGCGCTCAGCGTGTGTGTGTGGGGGGGTAGCTGACATGTGACTTTATGTGTATGAGCTTTCGTGCATCGCTGGCAGTTTTGTCCCCTTGTCCTGAAGCCGGTTTCAAGGACAATCCTTAAAATGGACAATAGGTTAACGGACGATGTAGGATCCTTACGGTATGGTCAGTAACGCAGTGACCACAAAGTCTGACACCAGCGTTTATTGTTATGTAAATACAATGGACATCCCGATTTCACATACAGGCGGTCCAGTTCTTTATTACAGTTAAAACAAAACGAAACCAACACAATAAACCATGGGAAGCGAGGGAGCAGAGACTGGAGAGAGGTTTTTGTTTGTTTGTTTTTAATCAGTAGTTGTTTCCATTTCTCTCACACACACACACACACACACACACACACACACACACACACACACACACACACACAGAGAGAGGAGAGAGAGAGAGAGAGAGAGAGAGAGAGAGAGAGAGGTAACGATAATGATGATTTATTCAAGAAAAAGCCACAGCCCCATTTGAGAGGAGTGAGTTGTTGTTGTTGTTGTCCGTCGAGACGACGAAGACCATCTAGTCATCCTGGGATCGGGTGTGAGTGCATAGGTGGCTGGTCAAGCTGATCTGCGCCCGGAAAGATCCATCACAGTACGGACAGGGGATGGTGGCAGCAGCTGGAGATCTGTTGACACTGGTCTTCCTGATCATCCTGCGCTGCTCAGCTGCAGCAATTCTGTTGCCTTCACAGGAGTGAGTAATAATGAGCACAATTAAACAACATATTTTTTTCGCAAAAATATAGGTTTGGAGAAAGGACACGACATAGAGAAATTGCACTTATTTGTTATAAAACGGTTTTTGAATGCCGATAGGCATACTCCAAAATGACTGGACGTATGGAGAACTTGGTAGATTCCCTATCTATTTGAGAGAGAGAGAGAGAGAGAGAGAGAGAAGAGAGAGAGAGAGAGAGAGAAGAAAGAAGTAGTTTGCATGATACGACACTATTAGAGAGAGAGAGTAGTTTGCATGATACAACACTTATAAAAGCCTCTGTTACTGTAAGAGATCGGGGTGCAAACTGTGCATCTGTGGATTGGCCCAATTGTCTTCCATAGTCTTACAGTCTTGTCTGTGCCAAATGATTGAAGTTGATTGTGAGGTGAAGTTCCATTAGCCACACACACACACACACACACACACACACACACACACACACACCACACAAACATACACGCACACGCACGCACAACACACACACACACACACACACACACACACACACACACCCCACACACACACACAGTACTGAGTATACACACACGCACATACACAGAGTATGCACACATATGCGCAAGCGACACACACACACACACACACACACACACACACACACACACACACACACACACAAGAGAGAGAGAGAGAGAGAGAGAGAGAGAGAAGAGAGAGAGAGAGAGAGAATAGTTACACACACGAAGTCAGCTTGCTTATTGGTTTTGTATCATTGTGTGTGTGTGTGTGTGTTGTGTGTGTGTGTGTGTGTGTGTGTGTCTGTGTGTCTGTGTCTGTGTGTCTGTGAGTGTGTTTGTGTCTGTATATGTTTCACTGTTAGACGCCAACTCAGAAAGCGAAACCGGGTAACCTGTAAGAATCCATCCACACACCTGCATGTCCACTTCAAAGGCACCTTGAAGTCCCACCACCACAGCAGGCTGTCAGGGTGGACAGGAATGCAAACCCTCACCGGTCACATCGTTACGTGGAGCAAACATCATTAGGTCGCCGGCCAGCAAGGAATGCTCCGCAGGGCTCGACACCCCACCTGGGAACAACTCTTTCCCACGGAGCGACAGGTGTGGAGGGGGAGATGGGTTGAAGAAATACAAAGGAGCCGGAGAGCGTGGTTGCACCTACCGCCAGTCTTTTCAGGCGTCCCCCCCCTCCCCCTCCCCCTCCTTCCCCCCCCCACCTCTTCTCCCCCCCCCCCCTACCGCCAGTCTTTTCAGGCGTCCCCCCTCCCCCTCCTCCAAGCCACGGAGAAGATTGCGGGCCAGTTTCGCCCTATTTTCGCTCAGTGTTCCAATCTGCTTGACGTAGCGTCATCACATTCAAATGGCCGCTGTGTGTTTTCCGGGTTACGGTGAGGGTGGGGGATGGGGTGGGGGGTAGGCAGGGGGGGGGGGGGGGGTGTCCAAGAAGTAGTTCTGCCGTTTGAATGAATGGAAATCACATAACAGAGAGAGAGAGAGAGAGAGAGAGAGAGAGGGGGGGGGGGGGGATTTTGCATCATGAGATAATGTAAGGTGACCGATGGAAAGTGGCTTGTATTATTAATCGTGGACGCTGTTTATAAAGTTGCGCGTAAGATGAGAGTAGTAATGTCTTTTGGAAACATTTAAACTTGTATGGACATTGAATGAAGACAAAAAGTTAACACGGAGAGCCACGAGAGTAAAGAAGGCTAGACTTAAGAAAAGATCAGTTGGTGGTAGGGTATCTTGATCTTGTTGACATTGCGATCAGGTTTGTTTTGAAATTGTTTTTCAAAGATGGAGGGGGATGATCAGATATTATTTTAAACACGAAAATTGCTTTGTTGTAAGTGAATTTCCATTTCAGAGGCAATATGTCGAAACTTTTACCACCAGTATAGGTTAGAGTTGAAGACATATGGGGGCACTTGTTTAATTGCTTGTCTATCAAGACTGAAAAGTGGTTTCAATGTGTGATCACTAGCTGAATCCTTTAATGTAGAGGCGTAATTAAAGTGACATTCAATGTACGAAGTGGAAAATAACTTATGGCAATGTGATGTAAAACTGTTTTAGTTTAGAAAGCTGGTGAGTCTCTTGAGACAAAAGTTTACAGATCTTCTTTACATTATGTGTCCAAGACGAATTAGTGTCTACAATTTACACCAAGAACTTTGTGATGATCAACTACCTCAGTCACCCCAATGTCAATACACTGAAACAGACAGTAGAATGAAAGATTCTGACACTTTTGCATGGTGGTAATAATCATGCTTTTTTCGGAAGAAAACACTTGAGAGAGAGAGAGAGAGAGAGAGAGAGAGAATTATCATTCTCTTTTCTTTTTCATTGCTTAAAGGTAATGAGACATTGAAACGGCTTCATCGAGAGACTGGTCTAGAGGACAAAGCTATGACGGTGTTTGTCTATTTTCGTTTGTTTGTTATGTTTTGAAGAGCTCAACCTCTGAAATCAAACCAACAAGATATCAAAGTGTGTACAGAACACATTTTGGTTTGATATGTTATTCATGCATTGCAATAAACAAAAGATCGGAAAACAAATGAAAGGTATGAGAAAATATTCCTGTCTAAAATGACTTGCATAAAGGAAAGTATGTATTAAGAAATAAGATCTTAACAGATACTGTGATATCTTTTCATACATACATAGTCACTTTTTTTTTTTTTTTTTTGGTTGTTGTTGCAAGACGGAGATTACATTAGGGTGATCAATGGTGCAATGCAGATAGAGAAACCAGCAGGAGCCCTTGTTTGATAAACTTAGCAACATTGGGTTATCTTCTCCTGTTACTTGTTGTGATTAACGATGCATATTCATAAAAAAAAAAAAAAAATTGGTCGTGATCTGTAATACTGAGGTAAACATTGATCACGGATATTTTGTAATTCTGGACATTCCATAACAAAGTGATATTCATCGCCTGTTTGAATCGTGCTACAAAGCGGACATAATCTATCCTCATAGGATAGATTGATATGTCTCCCTTTTTCTATTGGAAATTTGTGATTGCTAGTTCATCATTCATTTTCTGAACATTCACGCACGCAGTCACAACACACACACACACACACACAGCGCGCGCGCGCGCGCGCGAGCGCGCGCGCACTCACACACACACACACGCATACGAACGTGTGCGCGTACCTTCGTTCGCTCTTACCCACACACATATACATATGTGTGCATGTGCACGTCCACACCGACACACGCGCGCATACATACGCATACACATATGCGTACAAATGCACACACACACGCACATGCGCACACGCCCACATACAAAGACACACACACAACACGAGATATGTACACATATAGCCTATATGCATATACGTGTGCTCACACAAAACAACAAATCACACACACAACACACACACACACACACAACACACACACACACACACGCTCACGCACACACATGGGCCTATGCCCACACATCATACACACACGTGTACATCCACTACACACACACACACACACACACACACACACACACACACACACACAAAATGGTAGGTAGGCACTCGAGGTCTGACCAGCGCGTTGGGCTAATGCGTAGGTCAGACACCCGCTGAGTCGTAGCCACGAGACCCTCTTCTTCAATTGTCTCATCTTAGTTGTTAATTCATTTCTCCATCAGCTTCAAATCATGCGTAGCGGGTCTCAAAACTTAGCGGATGTGGTGTAGCGTATATGGACTAGTCCGCACGCAGTGACGCCTCCTTGATGAAACTGAAACCGAAACTGATTGCTAGTTCTGAGCTTTAACATTGGCAGCCTGTAACACGGTGGTAAAACATCTCAGTATTGTTCAAAGCAAATCCGAGTTTTGTACAGGATATAGCTGTTGGTTCGGCAACAACCGCGGCAGCTTTCTGTCCATTTTTGCCAGAAACTATCTTTCAGTCGCTGGGCCAGGCTGTTTTCCAGTCAAGCTGTGGCGACAGCCTGGCTGTGGAGGAGAAACAAAAGGGAAGAAACTCTACTTTGTCCGTCTGCGTTTTCTTCGCTGGCTGTCGTCCCTTGGTTGCTGAACCTCCCAGCATCATCTGTGTCTTCGCCTACACCCCCTCACCACCCCACACCATCTTATAAAGAACATGGGACACATCGCATAACTCCTTAACTGAACTGTTAATGTTCAGAAATCCAACCTTAAGGCCATCTGCAGATGGCCAAACTTCTTTCGTTCGTAACATAATTATTGAAGTAATAC
>CM065740.1:53839538-53842038 GCA_033310375.1 Conus canariensis
TGTGTTGCGCGTGCGTGTGCGTGTGTGTGCGTGCGTGTGCGCGCGCGCTATCGTGTGCGTGTGTGTGCAGCCTCTAGCAAATCGGGACATGATCGTTGACCTGACAGATCGGTGGAAAATCCCAAACTACGCCTTCCCTACCCGGCGATTCTCCAGACTTGAAACCATCCCTCTCGGATTGAATGGAACGCACCCTAATCACTCCATTGTGATACTTACAACGTGTGTGTGTGTGTGTGTGTGTGTGTGTGTGTGTGTGTGTGTGTGTGTGATAACACGATCGCTTGTCTTTAATGAGGGGAAGAAGAAAAGAAAGAAAGACAAACAAAGCCCACCGCTCGAAACAGCTCAGCACAAATCGTGCATTTAGATATTAAAAAGCAGGACTTTACTCTCTCATCTAAAGTTGGACACCTGGCGTGCTCTTAAGGGCGCACTTCTCTTGATTTCGAAATCTAATTGAAAAAAAAAAGAAAAAGAAAATTCTGACTATCCAATCTTTTGATTTGGGTTTACTGATAAACATCATGAGGATTGCGTACTGTTGTGGCGGACGATTACATGCATAGTTTTATTGTCAAATTTACCACATAGGAGAGAGAGAGAGAGAGAGAGAGAGAGAGAGAGAGAGAGAGAGAGAGAGAGAGAGAGAGAGAGTCGAGCAACTGATATTCATACTGTCATAATTAAGCATCTGTAATACGCACATCATATAAACAGCCTCTCTATGATTCTATGTGTGCGAATATGACAGTTTATCATCGATGCAGAACTTCTAGAGCAGTCAGATACACAATTTTCTAACCTATCAGTCAATCAAATGCAATGACCATAAACTAGATTTGATTCATCCAGACTACTATTTTTCATTGGTTTGTAATTCACTTTACGTTATCGATTTTATGTGTACACTTGTAAACAATAAACAGGTAGGGTAACTCTTGCTCCCATAAGAAAACCTAACTCAGAGTAACTTTTGTTCAAGACCGGCACAGCCTTTAAAACTTGAATAAAATCAGACAAATACAAAGACGAACAATCAAATAGTGGGGTTATCCTACTTGTTTATTGTTTATTGTTTACTGTTCCCTGTCTCATTTCATTATCAATTATGTGCACTTGTGCTCGTTTTTCGTTTTCAGTGTCTTGAAGGTTGTTTGTCCTACCTGAAGAAGACCAAAGAGGTCGAAACGTGTCGTGTTTTGTCTTGTCATT
Source organism: Conus canariensis (assembly GCA_033310375.1). Taxonomy (NCBI): domain Eukaryota; kingdom Metazoa; phylum Mollusca; class Gastropoda; order Neogastropoda; family Conidae; genus Conus; species Conus canariensis. The sequence goes on from CM065740.1 coordinate 53,840,754, forward strand.
TGTTTGTCGCTTTCGCACGGCGGAATAGTTGATCTTCTTTTAAGTTTGTTTCAAATTCCGCTCGCATCACCTCACTTTGAAAAGTGCGCGTTAAGTTAAATTTTACTTTGCACGGTTTCTGATTTCTAACGTGTGCGTTTTGTGATTTGGGAAGCGTATTATATTGGACAAGACATGCGCGATTCGTCGACACATCGGTCTGGAGGTGCGAGAATTATGAGAATGGGGAAAGCGCGCGATATTTCTATGCGCCCTGGGACTGCGTACAGAGAAATGGTTGAGATTTCTACAATGTACACATGCAGAGACATAGTACAATACAATACCTAGCTGTGTGTACAGTGAAGTGGTTTATCAGTACTGTTCACCGGCCCTCGATACCAAAGCGGCGGTAAGCAGCCAAGGGATAGGCCTACTGATATTCTCGTGTGTGTGTGTGTGTGTGTGTGTGTTGTGTGTGCGTGCGTGCGTGCGTGCGTGCGTGCGTACGTGCGTGCGTGCGTGTGTGTGTGTGTGCGTGCGTGTGTATGTGTGCGTGCGTGTATGTGTGTGGGTGCGTGCGTCTGTGCGTGCATATGTGTGTGTGTGTGTGTGTGTGTGTGTGTGTGTGTGTGTGTGTGTGTGTGTGCCCGCGGCGCGTGCGTGCGTGTCTGCAGGCATGTGTGTTTGTGTGTGTGTGTGTGTGTGTGTGTGTGTGGTGTATGTGTGTGCGTGCGTGCGTGCGTGTGTGCGTGCGCGCGCGCGCGCCTGTGTGTGTCTGTGCGTGTGTGCGTGCGTGTGTCTGTGTCTGTACAGGCGAGCATGCGTGCGTGCGTGCATTCGTACGCACTCGCGCGCGCGCGCCCTCGCACACCTCCTTTGCTCTCCTTTATTTTCCCAGGCATCCTGCACACTAACCAGTGGGCCAGCCCACTTAGTAACTAATGGCAACTCACAAGCAGATACTTACCACCACTCCTTCCTCACTCTCTCTCTCTCTCTCTCTCTCTCTCTCTCTCTCTCTCTCTCTCTCATTGTCCACAGCGGTAGAGCAGTGAGGTCGGACACGTTGTGAGTTATCGTGGCAGTGATTGTTATCACCATTTTTCCGCCCTTGAGGATGGACTGGTGATCGCCCCTTGTCTCCTCTCTCTCTCTCTCTTGTCTCTCTTCTCTTTTCTCTCTCTCTGTGCAATGACAGAAGAACCAACCGGCTTCAACTACTGCTGCTGAATGTCAGCCGTGCCAAGTGGCTTCTGTTTACAGAAGACGTGGCAACACTCAGGGCTTCTGTTTGAAAACCAAA
>CM065740.1:53847038-53854538 GCA_033310375.1 Conus canariensis
GCAGGGTAAGGCTAAAACACGTGTGCAGGGTAAGGCTAAAACATGTGTGCAGAGTTAGGCTAAAACATGTGTCCAGGGTTAGGCTAAAACACGTGTGCAGGTTAGGCTAAAACACGTGTGCAGGGTTAGGCTAAAACACGTGTCCAGGGTTAGGCTAAAACACGTGTGCAGGGTTAGGCTAAAACACGTGTGCAGAGTTAGGCGAAAATACATGTCCAGGGTAAGGCGAAAACACGAATCCAGGTGAGGCGAAAACACGTGTGCAGGTTAGACGAAAACACTTGTGCAGGTTAGGCGAAATCACGCGTGCATGTTAAGCGAAAACACGTGTGCAGGTTAAGCGAAAACACGCGTGCAGGTTAAGCGAAAACACGTGTGCAGGTTAAGCGAAAACACGCGTGCAGGTTAAGCGAAAACACGCGTGCAGGTTAAGCGAAAACACGTGTGCAGGTTAGGCGAAAGCAATGGTTTTCCTGGAGATGAGATCTTTTGCACGCACGTGCTTGTGTTCCCCATCCAGGGAAATCGCACGACATCGGTCTGCGTTGCCAGTACGGATAGAACTTTGTTGTTCACAAAGGCAACCCTTCCTACTTCTTCTGCCCCTCACCCCTTTCACCCCGAAAAAGCAGAGATCTATTTATCTCTCTTTCTCTCTCTTTCTTCAAATGGGCTTCACTGATTTCTTGAACTTTGTCAAGACTTTGAGACGGAGGGACTTATTACCTACACATTTTTTTGCTGTTCTCTCTCTCCTCTCTCTCTCTCTCTCTCTCTCTCTCTCTCTCTGGATAGATAGATATAGATAGATAGATAGATGTGTGTGTGTGCGTGCGTGCGTGCGTGCGTGCGTGCGTGTGTGTGTGTGTGTGTGTGTGTGTGTGTGTGTGTGTGTGGTTGTGTGTAAAACAACATTAAAACCCCAAAGCTTTCATTTCCTTAGCAATATGCAAACTTCAACGGTCAGCCCGGCGATAGTATATCATTTTGACGGATAGAACTGCTTTAACCACAAGGGGGCATGAAAGGAACCCTTCTGCAGTGAGTGTTCTGTATGCTTTCACTGAAGTTCTTTCACAGTGAAGGCCAGCAGAAGCAGGAAGCGGCAGATGCTTCATGTCATGAAAGAGGCCATCATGCTGCTGCCCAGTGCAGCGTCAAGGTGAGTTTACATTCCCATCAGCCTGAGGCCCTTTATAGGGGGACATGGTGTTCCAGACCGCAGTCTGCAGTTGTGCTGGCAGGATGTCTTGTTGTTGGCAGGATGTCTTGTTGTTGGCAGGATGTCTTGTTGGCAGGATGTCTTGTTGTTGGCAGGATGTCTTGTTGGCAGGATGTCTTGTTGTTGGCAGGATGTCTTGTTGGCAGGATGTCTTGTTGTTGGCAGGATGTCTTGTTGGCAGGATGTCTTGTTGTTGGCAGGATGTCTTGTTTGGCAGGATGTCTTGTTGTTGGCAGGATGTCTTGTTGTTGGCAGGATGTCTTGTTGTTGGCAGGACGTCTTGTTGTTGGCAGGATGTCTTGTTGTTGGCAGGATGTCTTGTTGGCAGGATGTCCTGTTGTTGGCAGGATGTCTTGTTGGCAGGATGTCTTGTTGTTGGCAGGATGTCGTGTCGTTGGCATGATGTGTTGTTGTTGGCAGGATGTCTTGTTGTTGGCAGGATGTCTTGTTGGCAGGATGTCTTGTTGTTGGCAGGATGTCTTGTTGGCAGGATGTCTTGTTGGCAGGATGTCTTGTTGTTGGCAGGATGTCTTGTTGTTGGCAGGACGTCTTGTTGTTGGCAGGATGTCTTGGGCTTGGTTGCAGGCAGGGGCTGTACTATCTTCCTCTGGTTTTCGTGGAAGACTGGAGTCTAGGTTCTCTTCTTTCGTCCTGCTGGTGTGGTGTCCAGTATGTTTTTTCTCTTTCCGTGTCAAGTGGTGTCCACGCTGTGGTGCTGGTCGGCTGACTGTGGGCGTCGGTACCCTTAGTCTCCTGCCCCCCCCCCCCCCCCCCCCTCTCTTCCTTCCCTCGAAAGTTGTCTTGGTGTATGTTTCAAATGATGCATTTCACTCTCTAGATCTATGTTTGATGGACTATACACTGAGACAAGGTAACTCTGTCTGCAATTGGAAAGACAGGCGTTATGTCCCCTACATTTTTTTTCTTTTCGTGTGTGTGTGTGTGTGTGTGTGTGCGTGTGTGTGTGTGTGTTTTGTGTGTGTGATTTAGTACTGCAAAGTATCAGCATACGGTTGATATATTGATATAAACGTGCGGACATATGTATGTTAACCTATGGCCTTCCTCTCAGACATATCTTATCCTATCATATCCTAGCTTTGCCTACACTATCCTCTCTGTCTGTCTGTCATGCTGTCTGTCTCTCTCTCTCTCTGCAATACAAGGTTATCCGCAATGAATCAAAGCAAAATAACGTGCTGTCTTTCTTGATGTTCAGAAGGCTTTGATTTTGTCCAACACAAAATAATACAAAAAAACTTCATTTGCCCGAGACCAGCACGCTATTAGTCGTTGAATCATATTTGACCAACAGATCACAAGTTGTCTTTAGAAATAGCAGTTTTGGAGTGCCCCAAGATTCTGTTATAGGGCCATTTCTATTCTGTTTGTTTATAAATGATGTCCCATTACCAACTTCACACACTGAAGTGTCTTCATTCTAGCGCAGCGGACTTACCGACAGTCGAAAACGCTCTACAGCAAGGTTTGTACGATGTCTGCGAATGATATAACTATAATTCCATGATGGTTCATCGTAAGAAAACAAAAAGCATGGCAATCGCTTCCAGACAGAAACGCCAAACAAAAACTGCAAGTCTCGGCCTGACTTTAGATGGCAACGCCATAGAACAAGTGCGTAAGCACCGAATCATGGTGGACGAAGAACTGAAGTGGCAGTACCACATTGAATCTGTCGTTATCAAACTGGCTCGCAATCTCTTCGTGCGTAAACAACTGAAACTTAGGTATATACATGCTCGTGAAATCTTTCTTTAGTTGAAAATAAAATTAAGTATAGAACAGTAAGCGAGTAGGATAACTCTTGCTCCCATAAGAAAACCTAACACAGAGCTACTTTTCTCAGCCGACAATTTCTCCGTTATCACAGTTATGACTTGGCTAAATGTGAACCTAACAGAAAAACAGTAGTAATAGATGAACAAAATGGGAACATTAAATTATGAAAGAATTTTGTCAATATGAAAATTCTTCTCTAGCTGCATGAAAAAACCATCGCTTTTCATCTCGCAAACAGATCTATTTGTATAGGCTGGTCCTAGGCTTTTCGTCCGCTGGATCGTACTGATCACAGAGACACGATTGGTTGTGGCTGCACTCCTGGCGTCAAATAGAGACACACCACAGTCCATAATACTGTGGTGTTCTCACCACCAAGGGTTCAAAAAAGAATCCAACAGCACCCCCAAAGCAGCCAGCGAAGGGTAGTAACGAAACAAAACGAAAGTGTGAGGAGGAAAAAAGTTGCTGAAAAACTAAAGACATTATGCAAACAGCATAAAATGTAGGGGACAATCTTTGAGCCTACGCCCGAGGATCCATCCAAGGATGCAAGGGAGATCAAAAGACAAACACAAAGACGGAGAGAAACAAATACAAATAACCTTTTTTCCAGGCTCACTGTCTCTCTCACATCAACTATGCATCTGTAGTCTGGGACTGTGCAGCAATGAGTCACCACAGAAAACTTTTTTTAATCAAATTTTAATCAAATATGTTGAAAAAGTACAGATGCGCCAAAAGATGGCAGTGCGCAAAGATTTCAACTCAAGGATCACACATCTGTGGGACACAAAAATACAGACACACAGTATCAATTAGGACTTACAACAATATAAGTGAAAACAAAAGAAGAAGAAGAAAAAAAGTATACGAGAAAAACAGCTGACCTATTATGCAGTATTAACAATTAAATAAATTATACTGTAAAATACACATTTGTTTTTCAAAGGCAGATATATGAAGACATTTTTTTTCCAGTCATCTCAATTACATCGTACAGAAACAAATCAAGGTGGGATTAGGCCATAATTAGAGGGACTGAATGGATTACAGGTGTCCACTTTGGGCCTGACACATATTGTCCACATGTAAACCGCCGAATTACCATACCTGTCATACGTAAGTTGTCTTTTTTTTCAACAATTTATCCAAATACATATGAATTCGGTTTTTTTGTTTGTTTTTTTTTGTTTGTTTTTTTTTGCTTAGATCAACTTTTTTTAAAAAAGGTCTTATAAGGAGTCCACTTGGCAACAAAATCATTATGTACCATATTTGTGCGCGCAATGTACTCTTCAATATTGCATCTGTATTTTAATTTAGTAGCAACGGCTAGCACAATAGGCACATTTCCATCTGATTTACAGTGGTACAAGTATTCTTCAGCAGATATCAACATGAAATAAAAGATCAGATCAATGCTTATATCTTTATCAGAACCAAGAAAACCCAGTGGTTCTGTAGTGCATAAATTTGACACATTGTGAAGCTTTTCTTTCATTGCATTCATCAAAGACTTCCAAAAATCTTGAACACCACCACAGTGGCAGAACATAATTATGAGCAATGCTGTCCTTGGCACCACAGAAAACTTAATACAATGTACAAATGAGCTACAAAGACAGTTCTGCCAGACACACACACACACACACACACACACTGAATGACTGTGGTACATTAACACGCTACTGTCGTTATCCATTAGATGACATGGATGACGCATAACAGGAAGAGAAAACTTGACTTTCGAACAAGAAGAAATCAAAAGAAAATTCGTTCACTGACATGGAATTACAACGCGCACACACACACACACACACACACACACACACACACACACACCCCGTTCTTTGCCCCCTTTCCCTCCCATCCTGACAGAAAAGGCAACTACTGGTGAGTGGTCCCTCAACGCTCGTGATTTTAAAACTTTTTGACAGAGATGGGCAAAAATGAATCTCCAAGATTTAGAGAGAGAGAAAAGAGAGAGAGAGAGAGAGAGAGAGAGAGAGAGAAACTCATAACTCAGAAAACCTTTGCTCAATCAAGGAGAGAGAGAGAGAGAGAGAGAGAGAGAGAGAGAGAGAGCTTGCATGATCAAACACGCTGAAATAAAGAAACTAGCTTCACATCGGGGTCCGATGTCATGAACTCTCCCGCCGGCTCAAAATGAGGTGATAGCAAGTGAAAGCGGAAATGGGTCCTTGACGTCACTGAAGTACATCCGGGGCACGCGCCAGAACTCTGACTCGACTGATTGCACGGATATACATGTGCGTAAAAATAGAGCCTACTGGTAGCTCATTGTTCTTGTGACAGTACTAACCAGTGGCTTCCTTACTGCATGGAGTAAGGTTGGATGCGTTTGGCCGGTAGATTTATCAATGAAGAAGGCGTCTTCTTTGCAACTTTATAGAAGTTGGATGCGTTACCTGTTCAAGGAAAGTAAACAAGTGTTGAGGACCTGATGGGTCTGTAGTCTCACTCGCCTTTCTACAATGAGAGAGAGAGAGAGAGAGAGAGAGAGAGAGAGAAGAGAGAGAGAGAGAGAGCGCACATACGTTCGTATATGAACTCGCGCAAGCACAAACGCGTATGCACGCTCGCAAACATGCAGACACGCCCAAACGCACACAGACATTAATATGTATATAAACGCACACACCCTCCCCCACACACGAAGAGAAGAGAGAGAGAGAGAGAGAGAGAGAGAGAGAGAGAGAAGAGAGAGAGAGAGAGAGAGAGAGAAATTTTATTTGAAAGGCCATATACCTATACGAATGAAGTTCACATATGTAATGATAATCATAATTATCATTTTCACTTCTTTTTTCAAGTGCATCGTCTCTTGCTTTGTGCGACTGGTATACAGATGTACAGAATCTTCAAATTACGCATTCGTTTCTGTTGGAGAGCAATTTCAATACTGAGCAAACGAACAAGAGCGATATTTACGAGATATTATACGTGCACGCAACAGGTGTATTTCAGACATTATACCAACAGAAAACATCATTCTGTTTCAGACGCGAGCCCTCTCGACGATATTCATATTTGCACTACTAGCGCGAAAGTTAAGAAAATGCGAATATAGCGGTAAGAACAGCCCACCAGTTTTAAGAAAAGTTGTAAAGATACTACCGACGTTTACAGGATTTTGCTAGTCCTTGTGAACAGACGTGCATATATTGAGCTTGTATACTGTGATTACTTGCGTGTACGAGCTGACCTGTTTCAAATCGTATTGTTAAAGACAAGATGCAAAGCATATAAACGTACTCCCAGTTTATCTTGAATACGCGTGAGATATTCCATAAAGAGGAAAAACCGTTTTGGGCCGTTATAGCCGTTATTAACGGCTATTCTGGTAAACATCGGCCATCATCTTTGACCCACAATGAACATATCTATACATTTTCAGAAATATCGGCCAAGTACTTTTTGAGATTTTAAATAAAGAAAAAACCGTTATGGGTCGTTGTAGCCGTTAGTAACGGCTATAACGGTAAAATAAAACATTGGGCATCATCTGTGACCCATAATGAACATACCTACAAATTTTCAGAAAGATCGGCCAGGTACTTTCTGAGATATTCCATAAAGAAGAAAAACCGTTATGGGCCGTTATAGCCCTTAGTAACGGCTATAACGGTACAATAACAGATCGGGCATCGTTCAGGACACATAATGAACATACCTACAAATTTTCCGAAAGATGGGCCCAGTAGTTTTGTCTGGAGCGAGTGGAACACATTTTGACCACGGGCGGACAGACAGACAGACAGACAGACAGACAGACAGACAGACACACACACACACACACAACACACACACACACACACACACACACACACACACACACACACACAGCATTTCTTCGTTCCCATTGTAAAATACTCCCTGTTCAATAAGAATTGGGAGTACAAAAAGATGGTATGTTACAAAACAATGTCGCCTCAGTTTTGGACAATGGAAGACATTAACACAACGGCCTATGTGTTATTGTCGAATCGTCAGATAACAAGTACACAAACAAAACAGCGTAATTATGAAAGCGGATCATGACATGAATCACCAAGTGAGCAAGTGTGGGCAGGAGAAGTGGGACGCGGGAGTGGAGGGGGGTGGGGGGGGGGGGTGGGAGGGGGGATGGTGGAAGTGGCGGAAAATAGAGTACGCAATGGCGTGACTCTCTTACTCATTGACAGGGCTTTGGGTTTAATTATCACACCCTTACTCACTCACTAACACGTGCACACACAAACACACACACACGCAGACACACACACCCACCCACACACACACACACACACAACACACACACACACACACACACGCACACACACGCACACACACACACACACACCCCTTCATCGATGACCTGGTTGAAAAGCAGAGACAGACACACTGGTGTGTGCGAGGGGCGATGGCTCGCGTCGTGGGGCCTGCAGGGGCGATAACTCTGTCATGACCAGACT
>CM065740.1:53872038-53889538 GCA_033310375.1 Conus canariensis
AGAGAGAGAGAGAGAGAGAGAGAGGGAAGAGTGCAGATGGGTTTAGGGTGGAAAGGGCAATGCGTGGGGAAGAAAGGGAGAAGGAACATTGCCAACTGAAGCGGTAGGATTGAAGAACACAGATAACGACCACACGTGGTTGTAGGACAAATATGTCCCAACTGACTGCACAACACACACACACACACACACACACACACACACACACACACACACACACACACACACACACACACACACCACACACGTATGTATGCACACACATGTGCACACGCGTGAGCTCTCTCTCTCTCTCTCTCTCTCTCTCTCTCTCTCTCTCTCTCTCTCCACACACACACACACCACCCACCCCCACCACCACGCCACACGCACATACAGCCAGACCAACGTGAACGGGTGCCCGTGTGTGTTTCTGTCTGCCTTCCTCAGCCCCTGGAGTCCAGACGTTGCGGCCAACAGCACTGGCCCCTGTGTGGCCATCAAGGGCCAGTTGGCCGTGCCCGTCGAATGCAACACCTGGCTCAACATCATCTGCTCCCGCAATAAAAGTGCCTCTCTCCTTTCTCTTGTCTGTGTGTCTGTCTGTGTGTCTGTCAGTCGGTCTGTGTATCGGTCGGTCTGTCTGTCTGTTTGTGTGTCTGTGTGACTGCGTGTCTGTCTGTCTGTCTGTGTGACTGTGTGTCTGTCTGTCTGCCTGTCAGTCGGTCGGTCTTTCGATCGGTCTTTCGGTCTGTCAGTTTGTATGTCTGTCTGTCTGTATGTATGTAGGTCTGTTTGTCTGTCTGTCTGTCTGTCTCTTTGTCTGTCTATCTCTCTGTCTGTCTCTCTGTTTGTCTGTCTGTCTGTCTGTCTCTCTGTCTGTCTATCTCTCTGTCTGTCTCTCTGTTGGTGGTTCGAATCTCACTTATGTCCAACGTCGAAATTGACACCCTCTAATTAAAAGCACCCGGCCTGCCTCTGTATGTAAACATTCATCACGAATGCTGCCGTGTATATGATTTAAGATTTTTGCAAGTTTTGCATGAGTCTGTCGATTGCTTCCATGTTTATTTTCTCTTTGGCTGTGTTTTCTCCCCTGCGTATATTCGATTCTTTTGTGTGTCTGTGTACACCACTAAGAACACAGTTACTGAAAGTGTTCGTTTGTTCTAGACGATTTGGTGCCATAAGCTGCATCTTTTCTTTTTTCTTTTCTTCTTTTTGTTTTTGAGAATGGGCGTGTAACTGTCGTGCCGTGAGCGCAAGAGATGCCGTCTTTGTTGATTATTGACTGCTTACTGTTCACCGTCTCATTCAATTGTATTTCCTACATCAATCAAACCGAGGTCACCTGGAATGGTGCCCGTTTTATTGTCTATTGTTAACTGACAAAGTTCAACAGTCAAAAGCTAACCCAGACTTCAATAAATGTGAAATTCGCCTTTACACAATATTTAGCAGTTGGTGCTATGTACGTATCAGACAAGAGGAAAATGTCCAAGTCTTTTTTCGTGGATGAAACTTTCTTTGTCTGACGTGCTTTATTTTGCCGTTTGTGCCAGGCGATGTGGTGCCATAAGCGGCATTCTTGTGGAATTATAGGCGTTAAATTGTCTCACTAGGAAAGGAAAAGTCAACCTGATTCTTTTTAAAGCAAGTACTTGGATAGCAAACAAACAACAGATAAGTAAGCATGGGTGAAAGAAAGAAGCTAAGTAGGTCATTGATTAGAGACAAATTCACTTCCTATGATAAAAGGGAAATGAAAGATATGGTTGAAAAGCTGATCAGCAGCCCACATTAAAATGCTGGTCGATGAATCTTGAAGATCAGGGACATTCATAATACTCTAACTGAACCATTTGAAAAAAAACAACTCGTCCAGGTATAGATTGTGAAAGAATCTACTGATACAAATACAACATGTACGTGTGAAACCATTATTTTCTTTAGACGTTTTCAAATATTCACTTGAAGTGCTAATGTTGTTGGCAGGGTATAAGTTTCGTGTTTTTGCAGCTAACGATGGGATAAAAACGTTATCTTCAACAGGTATACCTTTAAAGTGTGACGTGGACAGTCAATGGCATGACATCAACGGCTCCTGCTTCAAGACTTTCCTGGATCAACGCACGTGGGGCGATGCCAAGTAGGTGACTGAGGATAGTCACGATTGTAGGGCTTACATCTAGGTTTAGTCTTTCAGTAGTTGACATGAAGCAGAGAGAGAGAGAGAGAGAGAGAGAGAGAGAGAGAGAGGAGAGAGAGAGAGAGAGAGAGAGATGTTGTTTGCGATTGCAGATATACAAACTGACACAGAGTTGCAAAACGATGACACTCAGTTTGAATTTGCAATTAGAAATAGCTGTAACAACAACAACAACAACAACAACAACAGCAACAACAACAACAACAACATATTATCATAATCTTGGAATTCTTCAGCTCATAGAAACAGGTATCTCTCTCTCTCTCTGTCTCTCTCTCTCTCTCTCTCTCTCTCTCTCTCTCTCTCTCTCTCTCTCTCTCATCAGAGAAAATGGAGAAAAAAAAAAAAAACCAAGTAGTAACTTTGTTTAATCCATATAATAACTGTTAAGACGATCCGCTGTCCAGTGTCTGTGTGTGGCAATGTGCTTGAGGGGAGAGAAGAGCGTGCAGACAGGGGAAATGGGCAGAGAACTTTGTCGGGATGAGTTGGGAAACGGGAGTGCAGTGCGGAGGAGTGACGTGAACGATTGAGTTTACTGAGCTATGTTCATACATGCCCCCTGGTCTGAACTTGCCCCATGGACAATAAAGCATCTGACCTTGTCATTGTCCTTGTGATTCTATGAAAAACGAAAACTGGACTTCGTTGGATACATCTTCTAGAGCTTTTCCCCACAGCCCAGATTTTCCTCGTTCTTTGTGTGTTCAGATGTTACATTAACCCCTCTGTCTTTGTGTGTTCAGATGTCACAATTACCCCTCTGTCTTTGTGTGTTCAGATGTCACAATTGCCCCTCTTTCTTTGTGTGTTCAGATGTTACATTTACCCCCTCTGTCTTTGTGTGTTCAGATGTCACAATTACCCCTCTGTCTTTGTGTGTTCAGATGTCACAATTACCCCTCTTTCATTGTGTGTTCAGATGTTACATTTACCCCTCTTTCTTTGTGTGTTCAGATATTACATTTACCCCTCTTTCATTGTGTGTTCACATGTCACATTTACCCCCTTGTCTTTGTGTGTTCAGATGTTACATTTACCGCCTCTTTCTTTGTGTGTTCAGATGTTACATTTACCCCCTCTTTCTTTGTGTGTTCAGATGTCACGTTTACCCCCTCTTTCTTTGTGTGTTCAGAAGAGAACTATAAAATAGGCATTCTGGCTCACCCGGCTCCGCTGTTGCTCCGCCGGCTTACCCAGAATGCCTATTTTATAGTTCTCTAATAGTAAACACTTTACAAACATACATAATGTGTAGGATTATCTGTTTTTAACACTAATTTAGAAAACTTTTCAGATTTTAATTTTTGCTTAATCCTTCGTTTTTCTTGATCAATAACATCATTTTCCCGCATACATTCATCAAATGTGAAATAAATTTCTGCAAAACTCTTCACATCTGGCCGCATTACTGATCACCTCTGGATCTCACTTGAGACCCTATGGCGCCCTAGGGCCCCAAGTCAGACCCAGAGGGTCACATATAACACGGCCAGATGTGAAGGGTTTTGAGAATATGCTTCCAACAGTAGTATACTTTTATACTTGTTTGCTTGCTTTCTATTTGTCTAATTTGGGCAATCCCCTCACCCCCTTTTTAGTGACTCTTCCAGATTTGGGTTTACGGGCGTTTATAGCCGCGCCAGTGACCCAGACAACACAACACATGTGGTTTACGGGCGTTTATAGCCGCGCCAGTGACCCAGACAAACGAAACACGAAATGGGAAGAGTCACTAGAGGGCAGGGAAGAGGGCAAATTTAGACTTTTGCAATACCATGATAACCAAGTATTTAAAACTACTGCAGGCATATCCTCAATGTTGTTATCTTCAAGATTTATATATATACTGTACACAAACAAACGCTTACAATTACATGGTGTCTACTTGCCTAGAGTAAAGTTGTTTTTATTTTGTTAAAACAAAATTAAAAGCTAATTAACAAAGTGCATCTTACCTTACTTTTTAGTCACTACTTTTTAATAAAATTTATTTTAAATACTTTATTAGATTGAATATAAAAATGCTGCTTTTAATACATAAAATTGGGAAAAGATTATTTTGGGGTGGGGAATTTAGCCGCCTAAATTTATACAATGACGGCTAACGCCTGCACTAAACGACGCCGGTGGGGAATTTAGCCGTCTAAATTTATACAATGCTGCGTGGCGGCCTGCAGTAAACGACGCCCTTACATCCGTTATGTGTAACTTGACACGAACCCGGAAACAGTGCGACGCTTCGACTCGGCAATTATGCAGTTGAGTAAGCCATGGCCAGACATGTCTGACCTAGATACTACATAAAGGCAGCAAACCCTTCAGAGGAGTTGTCTCCCCGGTAAAAAATGTAACAATTAATTGTGTTTTATGAAAAAATCGTCATTAAGTCGTTCTAGGTTCTTATTCAAGTCGGCATCACGTTCTTATTCAAGTTCTTATTTAAGTTTTTAACAAGTTTTTATTTAAGTTCTTAACAAGTCAACATCAAGTTCTTAACAAGTCATCATCAAGTTCTTAACAAGTTCTTATTCAAGTACTTATTCAAGTACTTATTCAAGTTCTTAACAAGTCGTCATCAAGTCGTCATTAAGTTCTTATTATGTCGTCATTAAGTTCTTATCAAGTCGTCATCAAGTTCTTATCAAGTTCTTATTTAAGTTTTCATCAAGTCGTCATCAAGTCGTTATCAAGTTCTTATTCAAGTCACTTATAATTATTTATTAAGTTCTTGAAATATTACTGCATATCAAATGTATCAAAATGAGATTTTGTTGTTGGCAGTTCTGGTATTCTTTTTTGTTCAGATTTTGTATTTAGTGGCTGTGATTTTTTGGGCTGCTTTGGTTTTTGCTGTCTTTCTTTATATGTTTTATAAACGTAATAACCACCCCCACCAACAGCAATGACGCCAAAAATGCCAACTCTTTTAATCCAAATAATCCATGAATACTTTGGTGTTGCGGGACTTGAAACAACTTGTTCTTGTTGTGGCTCTGGCACAACTGGTGTTTTTTCATTATGAGTTATATGTTGTAACTCTAATTTTCTTTTTTTGTTCCACTCTGCTAATTTTTTCCCTGCTTCAACGCGCCCAGGATTCTTTTCACGGGTCACTTTCTCCATCAACGTTTTCTGATTCTGCTCGGTCATTTTTAAGGGAAATAAAATCTATATGATTAAACGTAATTAACCCCATAATTACTGGTGACAATAATGTTCCAAATCTGTAATATAGATCACATCCTAGAGACTCTAATGACTTTGTTAAAACTGGATCCTGCGTTAAATCATACATAAAATCTTGTTCAGAATCAATGGGCACAAATCTACTAACTAGTTTAGTGTACAAACTAAGAACAGTTTGTCCGACACTTTTGACCATTCTTGACCCCAGTTGCGCTTCATACCTGTTGTGATACTTTACAATGTCTTGCGGCGACATCTGTTGAATCTGTTCTATGCTGAATTCATTTCCGAGGTACTGTTTTGTTTTTCCACACGCCGCCAAAGAATACAGCCTTTCCTTTTTGGGCATAATAGCTTGGTCATCAACTTGATCATTTGTAATCATAAGTTCAGGAAGTAAATCATCGCAGTTCATGTTTTATTAATAATAATAAATATTATTTTATTTTTAAAAAATGAGCACCGAAAAAAACTGTTGCCAACCTCGTATACCATTCTGCTGTTATTGGAGGTCTAAGTGTAGGATACACAATGCTTGGTAAAAGCTTGTTAAGAATAAAACCAGCAGATCTTGGCAAGCTAGATTTTGAAGACTCAGCAAAGTTGATTGCTGTCATTACAGCTTCGTTTGCTACAAAAGACTTTCTAGTTAAGCAAGGAATAATTCCAGAAAATATAAATATGTAAAAAAAATACATTTATAAAAATGGCTTCACTCGTAATGATGATAGGCAGCGCAGTGGTCAACGCGCTTGCTTTCAGCGGAAGTAATTACGCGTTTAGTAAACTACAAAATAACGATGAGAGAAAAAGACATAACAGAGCTATGGAGCAACTAGCCGCTGCACAAGACACCTATGAAAAGCAAAGAATGGAGCAGTTAGATTTTATTAACGACAGACTTAAACAACAGGGACATGCAGCTTACACATTTAAAGATGTTGACCAGGCAATAAAAGAATATTATATAGTGACAGGAAAACAAGTTGAAACATTGCCCCCACCAAAATTTAGCGATTACTATCAACCATCAGAAAAACAAAAGATGCAAGAAATATTGTTTATTGTCTTTGGCATGACCGCTGTGTATTTTGTTGCACAAAGTATTGGCTGAATAAAAAATGAACAAGATCTATTATTCACCAAAAGGATATTGGAAGGGAATCACGGCAATTAAAAAGCTTAGCCAAGCAGCGGGTGTCAGTGAACAAACAGCAAAGGAATGGTTATCTAAACAAGCGATTTGGCAAATTTATCTACCAGCGCCTAAAAACCTACAGAGACCACACTTTGTGAATATAACTCCAAACGACACCCATCAAATGGATCTTCTATATTTACCCCATGATACGATTAGACGAAAAAGATTTAAGTACGCACTTACAGTCATTGACATAGCTTCAAGATACAAAGATGCGGAACCATTAACACAAAAGAGTGCTTCTGCTGTTGCTGTTGCTATACAGCTGATATACCAACGAGGCCCTTTAACTTATCCTCGCATGATTCAAGTCGATGACGGAAAAGAATTTAAAGGTCAAGTGAATCAATTATTGTTAAAACATAGAGTTACCATTAAAAGAGGCATTCCAGGAGTTCACAGATCACAGGCTTTGGTTGAAAACTTTAACAAACAGTTATCTGAAAGACTTTTCTCCTACCAGTATCACAGAGAGCTGATTGACAATTCTCGCAACACAGAATGGGTAAAAAGACTGCCCTCAGTTTTGCGCGCAATGAATAATGAAGAATTTAAAGGTCTAAAACCAGTACAAGCAATCAAAAAACAAAAAATAAATGTTGTTGAAGGAGACGCCAGTTCATCAAGCAAACTATTACCATTTGGTTTGAAAGTAAGGTACCTTTATTCACCGGGAGAAGCAGAAGGGGACACTCACATCAGGGCAACAGATCCAGTTTGGAGTGTTGATCCATATGAGATAAAAAAAAATTGTGAAAATGAATCCGCCCGTGTATTATTTACGAGAAACTGACACAACAAAACGACCAGCCCTCGAAGATCTTTTGTGAAGGAAGAACTGCAGATAATCCCGCCAGACACAGTTCCAGTCGCTTAGTTAATTTAGGCAAATACATTTCTGAGTTAAAATGGAAGCTCAAAAAAAATTATTTGCGTATAGATTTATTATTAAAACAATGATAAAGAATAAACTACCCATTGATCCTAATATTTATGAAAAAATCAAAAATCTTGAAACAACAACCACAAATAATCCAGCTATACTGGATAAAGAAATTACTGAGTATCTAATTGCGCTTGACCAAATGACCTCCAATGACCAATTGCATATGAATACTCTGGATTAACAAATACTCTTTTTGTGTTAGTGCGGTCAAGAGACCGTTTTGTTACAACTGTTGTGTTAATCTCATGCAGATTAGATTGCAGCTTGTAATTGTCATGATGAAAAGTCTTTTTATTGAACAATGCTTCTTTGTAGTTGTCATGTGATATGTTTGACTGCACAACACTGCGAGATATTCCCTTTGCTTTTTTAACAGTTTTTGTTTGGCTAGCAAGACTGTACATTTTTGACCTTAAACCAATAAACTCCTTGATCACACCTCCAGATAATTCATCCTTCATCTTTCCTAAAACCTTCTTATTAATAACTGAATGCAAAGGTGAATCTTTAGGATAATCAGATGTGTCGTACCATCCAGCATGCTCTTTTGCTACTTCTAATTCCATGTCTTTGTAAAAATCTTCAGTAGGGATGTCGATTACAAAGGAATCTGTATCTGTGTACAGAACTCTGGACTCTGGATACAAGGGTTTAAAGTAGTCGTAAAGAAATTCTAACATTAAAAGCTTCGACAGCTCTAAAACAGTAAACCCAATAAAAACAGGTTTGTCCAATTTGACTTTCTTTTTTTTCATCATTATACCAAAAAGCTGATCATGAAATCTTCTGAAGTCTTGATAATTTGGTTTTGACACCAGCTTAATTGCTTCGTTCTCTCTGGTAACCAATCTGACATCTTTGCGCTTGTGCGGATTTTCCATAGTCTTTCCAAAACAGCTGTTGTTCATCAACTTGAAAAAGTCTTTTTCTGAAGCATCTGCGGATTTAGTTCTGAGATCAGTGTTCTTCATGATGTATGGTTTCATGAACTGTTCTTGATCAAATGCAATTATACGATGAACTGCTGTTAACTTTAAACCATGTCTTAAATAAAATTGGAGAAGTCTGTAATGACAGACATAATTTTTTTGTCACGAAGATTAGGCACAAGTTTAGGCGGTTCTGTCATTGACACTTTTAGGGTTTCTGCCGCTAATGGATAGTCATTATGGTAATCATGAAGTTCATGAGGATATTCTAAATCAACTTCTAGAATAAAGCCCCATTGTTGATCAGGTTCTAGAGTATGCAGCCATTTTAAAAACTTTTGAATGTCTTTTACACCTCCTGTGTACATTTTAAAGTTACGTAATGGAAGTGATTGACTCATAGCCCAACCATACAGATTGTTTGCATCTAAATACATAAGATAGTTAGACTTCCTACTTGGATCATAGTTGTCTAAATACTTGTTGTTTGCTTTACAGTAATGGTGAGACGCCAAACTAATTCCTCCACGCAATCCGTTTTCAATCATCTGAAGCATTGGTAGGTCAGTTAGTAGGTCAATCTGTACACCAGTAAATTTTAAGAATGCGTCCCAACTCATCCCGGGTGCAGAAATATAATGCGCAGGATCTAGACTATAATGTTTCATGCAGGTCTTTCTGTAATTTTCAAAGATATCCGCCAACAAACAGGTATCCGCCATTAAATAGGAATCATGATAGTCTCCCATTGTTTTAGAGTCTAATTTTTGCCACGCTTCTTGAGCATAAGAATAATCAGAATCACTGATGTCCTTTCCTCTAAGACTAGAAAAGAACGCACCTTTAGGCGGAAGGGCTGGCTCTTCAAACCTTTCCCAGCTGTTCATGTACTCATAAGGGTAAACGCCCTTTCTAACGGGCGTTGGGTCAAAATATTCTTCCGTTATTGGGCAGGACTTTAAGGACATAGCCAGTGACTCTAATGAACCCATCAGGTGTTGCATAGAGTCGTAAAAAGATAAATTATTTAAAGTGAAACACATGTACTTTTCTGATGACTGCGCAATGCATGACACCCTAAAGGCGCTAGTTACTGCTTGCAATATAAGATGAGAGTCGTAACCTCGCAAGTTATGAAAAAATATAGGAAGTCTCCAAGTCCTAGGATCAAACTTTAGTTGAAGATTGCAATTGTTATGCGCTGCTCCTCTGAATTCTCCGCTAATGTGATCATGATCTCTTACTGTTGGGTTTAAACTTTTAGGTGTTAGCTCTAAACCACAAATCCAACAGTGAGTGGCTGAGTCATAGCGATCTTGATCTTCAGGGGTCATCTTAAGATCGGATAGGACTAGATTATTAGAACAGACATTACGAACTTCTTGCATGCGTTTTAAAAAATGTTTTGCTGCATGTGGTCCTCTGTATAATTCTGGCTTTGAATGTTCACCATCTGACCTAACAACAATAAAAGCATATGAACAAATCTGGTGGTTATTCATTATAACTGTTTTTGGTAAATGTTTTGGAGCTGGTCCTTCATAAGGAACAATAAGCGATTCAAAGTCTGCGTAAACAACGTATGGAGACCTCTGGAGTTTTTTGTAATTCTTAAAACTAACCTTACTGCCTTCTCTTGGCATAATTAGTTCTGTATTGCAGTCAACTGGACTAAGACAATGTTTTACATGTTCGCTCGCAGCTTGAACGGACGGAATTCTTGTTAAACATTTTCTACAAAATTCTTGTTTGCTATGTTGTTTTGTAGTATGCACTAGTAATCTACTCATTGTGCGTATTAGAGTGTAGTGCAACCCATTAAGGCTTTGCATTAGGAGTAAGTCTACATGAGTTTTGGTTGGTTCGCCTATTGTTGGACTGTTCTTTGACACTCTAATTGGCAGAAGGTTGGTTTCTTCAGACCATGCGTATACGTTAACAGTTATTGGGGGATTCTGTTCTTCAAACTGATCAATTTTGTCTACAGCCATAGGAAATTCAAGGCTGTTAAAGTTAAGATCATTGGCCCACTGCAAATAGTTAGATACTCTCTCTGCATTTTTGGCAACGTGATGCAGCCTAGCAAGAACGCACCACATAAAACATTTGTCGTCTGAATTCTTTATGTTCAGAACTGCTTTCTTTGCAACTAATGATGGAGGTAGTGGAATGTAAGACTTGCCTACAATTGGCTCATACTTAGCCTGTCTTAATTTGATGTCTAGGACTTCACCCTCTGACCAACCAGAGCCTCTCATTTTAGCTGCTTCAGAGGCTTCATTAAACTGTGTAAGAAGTTGATCTGCCCAACCGGGTGTTAAGTCATTATAAGAAAGAATAGTCTGCTGTTTAGTTGAGACCCAGACTTCTAGATTTTCTTCGTTTATTGTTATATAGTCGATTAAAACAACTAACCTTACTTTAACTGGAGGGTTTATTGTTAGTTTACTTGGAACTTGAGAAATAGCATGTACAACGCTTGCCTGCACGTTTGTTGGATCAATAACTTCTAAAACGACCTCATTTAAAGCTTTTGACAAACGCTCTTCCTCTTCCATTGCATCTAACCAAGAGTCAAAACTGTCATATATCTTATCCATGTTGAGCTTCTTTTCTAACTCAAAATATTTATTTAAATTAAAAAAAAAAACTTAATCAGAATCAATATCAACGGTCTTTTTGTGCTTGGACTCGTAAACTAAAGTATAAACGCCCTTTGGTGTTGTTAATGTGAGCTGTTTAGAACAGAGTTTAATGTCTCGTTTACTTTTTTTAAACATTCCTTTTTTATCTGGTCGGTGTCTGGCTGTTGAGAAAAAGTTGCCCTTGCCTTTCTTTGAAGATCAAACTTTTGTCTTTTGTAGTCCTCAAAATCAGCCTGTAGGCGACTAAATTCTTCATCCGTGATGTTTGAGTCAACTAGTGCTTTATCAATTATCAGTTTGAAGGAACTAAGTTTAGCTGTTATTAGTTGAACCATAGCTGTGTGCTTTTGGAGTTTAGCTTTTATTTTTTTGCTGACAGCCAATGAACACAGGCCAAGAGTTAAAGACAAACCACCTAGAGGTAAAGCTGCCGGTGCACCTACGCCTGTTGCTAAGAGACCTACACTTGTTCCTGCTGATAGAGCACTAGTGATCGATGCTCCAGTATTAACATATGTAACAGCATTAAAGACAGCAGAATACCTTCGTTTGGTTTTACTGTATTTTGAAAGGTCCTGCTCTAGTTGGGTTTGCATTTGTGTTATGTTTGTTAATCTGAAAGTTTTTATGTCTACAGCAACAGAGTTGCCTACTATCTCTTCTTTGGGCACTTTTGGATAAACCTGAACAGACATGCTTTTTTTTTAAAAATAAAAATAATTTAGTATTGGATATCTTTTAATCTGTTATCTTGAATATTCAGCTGCGCATCATATATTAAAAACAAATGTACATTAAGTGGTTTATCACTCTCTTTTTCTTTATCAATTTGAATGTTTATTACGTCTTTAACTGTTCTCCCACTCCCATGCAACTGATTATCCTCTGTTGACCTTAGGTCAATCCATAAACCGTATTTCGTTGTTAAATATTCATCAAGTCTAACACTGTGAAGGTGTAGATCTTTAGACACAAGGTCTACTGTTGGACTTCTAGACCTCCCGCCTCCAAACAATTTTCTTATTTCATCAAAATGATGATAAGGTTTAAGCCCACTACCGTAGACTTGGTTAGGACTACCCTCAATTGAACATTGTACTTTCGTTATTTTAGGATTGATAAACTTTTCACTTTGTCTTTGGTATGGTTCTTTATCATCTTCACACAGCAATAAAATACCTTTAAGTGATCGTGCTGTGGCGCTAAAACTAAAATTCCATATAGTGTCTGCCCTGCTTTTGATATATTTTGAATGATGAATCACTCTTTCGTAATATATTGCTAATTTTGACTGATATTGTTGCTCAATCAGCCTTGCTAAGTTAGGGTTGCTAACGATGTCAAACTCTAACAAGATGTCGAAAATGCTGTACTTGGAATCAGAGTCTGTAGATTTAATGACACGTTTGTATTCATTAAAAGTTAGTTCATATGACAATCTGTCTTTTAATGCTCCTTGAAAGTATGGCGCATGAGCTTTTAACAACTCAAAATCTAAGGGTATGGAAAAGCGATTTCCATACGCATAACTTATAGCTTTATACTTGTTACCATTTTCAGCATCTGCGGCGCTTATTCTGTGTTTTAGTGCTTCGTTATTTTCGATTCCTTGAAACGCAAGATCGGCCCTTTCATTCGCGGTTAGCCATAGATCACAATAGATTAAAAATATGTCTGCATTGTGTAAAGAAAATATTTCTTGCCCCTCAAGTTTTATAGAAATTTTCTTAACGATTGCCCGTCCCAGATTCTGAACTACTGTCCTGTTTGCGTCTGTTGCTGATTCGAGTTCTATTTTAAAAGTAAGCCGTGCAGATCCCGGCACAATCACTTCATCTGCTCCTAGGTCTGGAAATTTAACAGTAAGAATTTGATCTGAATCAATAGTAGATGGATTATTTGGAACAATAATATTCTGTTTATTTCCCTTCACGCCAAAGGGCTCTTTCAGTCTTCTATGCGGGTCAAGAATTGAGCCATATGCTTGTGACATTTTTTTTTTATAAAACAAAATAAAAAGTTAATTATTTTTAAAACATGGAAGATTATGATGTTTATGATCCTGGAGACGACATGAGTGAAATGACTCCTTTAACACATCCATTACAATCATTGCGGCATGAATTAACAGAAAGTAAGGTCAAATCATTTTATCAAAGTTTAGGCCAAGAACCTCCCGAATTTATAGACCCTAATGATTTTGAAACAAAAGATGACCATTTGTTTTTTAAAAACGAGCAAGGACAACTTGTTCAGCTTACATCTAAACCAGACCCATCAAAGTTTTTAAAAAAGAGTACAATTAGACAAAGGCTCAGTGTGAGCGAACAAAATCGCCTTGGCATTACTAAACCAAAATTAGATAGGGAAGCAGTTGCTAAACTTCAAAACACACTACAAGAACTCCCAACAGATAACCAAATACAAAACATGGAACTTAAAGATTTAAGCCCAACAGCAGACGAAATAATAGAAGCAGAAACCAGTTTTTCAGAAGAAACAGTATTAAAAACTATGCACGATCCGCCGCTACCTATGAGAGAAATAACGGCCCTTGATCATGCTTTGAGAAGCATCAGAGGCGAATTAACAAACAATTTAGCAAAACTGGGTGAACTAGATGAGCATATAAAAAGAGAAAAAGAAAAACTAGTTGAGGCTGATGACCACAACTTAGGACCTGGTGTTAAAGAAAGAATAACACAAAGACTAAAAGATCTTGAACAAGAGAGATCAGCAAGACTAGAAGTGTTGTCTAATAACCGAGAACAATTACGAACTCAAGTGAGCAGAATAAGAGAAACTATCCAAAGAATTTTATATGAAGACACAACGTTAGCAGAACGAATAAGAACACTGTTTAGAGAGCAAGGTGTCACATTAGCAAGTGTTATAACAGCCTTAGGATTTGCAATAAGTACACTGGTGTTGGCTATTACAGGCGGCGGTGGTGGGGGAGCAGTGCCTCCGCCACCATCACCACCATCAGATAAATCATGGGTAAAAAAACAACTTGATCATCTTGCAAGTTTATTAAAAAAATTAGCCAGTAAGGCAATAGATTCTTTGCCTGGTATAATAGGAGGGATCGTTAGCTGGCTTTTGTCTGCCGCAAGTAAAGTAGTTGGCTTTATGGCTGAGCACTTATGGACATTAGTTGTCTTAATAGTTGGGTTACTTTATAGTAAGATAAAGACCAAGTAATCCTAGGGCAGTTAATCCAATAACAAGTGCCGTCTTTTCATATTCATGGTCATTATTTTTTGAGGCCACGGGGATTGGATGGGGTTTTGAGGGGGGGATTGGATGGGGTTTAGAGGGGGGCTCGGGGATTGGTGGGACTTCTTTTTTTATTGCTATTGCTGGCTTAGAATTTATGTCGTTTTTTCCGACCTTCTCTTCTTTACCAGCCACAAGGATTTCATTATTATAGTTTATTATTGTTCCTATCTGAAGTCTGAGGTCGGAAGGCAGCATGTATAAACCAGTGCCAACAGCAAAGTCTACTTTCGATCTTGCGTATTGCAAAACATTTTGGTACCTTTTAATACTTGAAGGCAAATCAATTGCAGAATTAATAGAATCCTCTAAATTTGCTAAATACTGTTTTTGTGCATCAAAGCCAGTAGAAGGATCAATTATGTTTGATCTCGTTTGTGCTTGCGAACCTAGCAAACACCAAACATAAGTACGAATAGAGTCGTTTATTCGTTCTATTCCTGCTTTTGTTAGGCCCTTAGAAGTATCCAAAATAAATGTTGTCCATGCTGTTTTATGCTCTTGCTCTATGGACCCGAGGTGAACAGTTGTGCCTGAAGAGAAAGATGTGTAAGGAGGATTCCAATCATAGTTATACTTTCTGTGCACGCCCCAAAAATAAAGGGTGCCTAAACCATGATTAAGATCCAACTTTTGTCTAAAGTCTGTCTTTGGGTCAATATCAAATTCGTTACAGATCCTTTCAAAAGCCTTGTAATCTATTCTGTTGCTGAATGGATTAAACGTTTTGTCATTTGGTAATGGCGCTTGCAGTTCAGATAAAATCCGTCTGAAGGTGTAATAAAAATGAAATCTATACACTGACCTCACCAAAGGATCAGGATGATTTAAATGATCAGCATACGACACTCCACACCCAGTTGATGCGCAAAACACAGCAAAGTTTAACTGGTTCTGATAAAACTGCATCGGATGACTGAACCACACTTTCGCGATGTAGTCTTTTTTAATAGGAGGGTTAAGATAACGATCCAATGGAGTACTAACCTTTACTTGAAAGGCGTCAGTCTGAGTCACAGAAATGTCGAGGGTATCAGTTGTTATATTTTTAAGATTGTAGTGCGGCCGACAGAATATTTTGCATTAGTATATTTGAATGCACTCATTTTTAAATTTGTTTTCAAAATGTTTGTAACAATAACAACTCAAGACAGTCCTTCGTTTTTAGAATATGCTATTGATAATAACTGCGGAACCCAAAGGGTCGCACTCCATGAAATTTTTTACAAAGTCGTATGGTTTAATATAACTGAATCCAAGGAGAATAATAAGATTAAAAAATTTGATAATAGAGGAAACTTAGTTAGCCAGTTAACCATACCTGATGGTTATTACGGGTTTTGCTCGCTGAAAGAAGCAATGAGTAACTTCGACATTACTCTCAAACTTAACAATGCAAATTTGAAAATAATGTTGACATTCAAACCTGAAGAAGAAGTAGACCATTACCTTTTGATGTAGAGCTAGCTAAAATGTTAGGCTTTGCAACTGACAATCATGGTTTTAGAGTTACATCAGACGAAACTACTTATGAGGGAGAATATCCGCTCGATCTTGCATTACATTCATTACTCTATGTTCATTTGGACGAGCTGAGCACTGATGAAAACTTATATGATGGAAGGCCCTCAACTGTTTTAAGAGCTCTTCCATCAGGGAAAGCTGCATATTGCGATTATGAAATTATACAATTCCCTAATTTACAGTTTAAAAAATTAGCTTGTGGGAGGGTCGGATCGTTTAATATAAAGATCACAGATAAAACAGGGAAAGTCGTGAAATGTGATAACCTGCACATTGTTTTAGAAATAAAATAATAAGGTGTACTAAAAATAATGTCTCATGGGCCAGAAGAATCAGGAGTTACATTAACGCCTGAGAGGTGTGTAACTTTAGAATTAAAAGACCTTGCAGACGTTGAGGACTTTGAACAAAACGGTGAGATAGGCACTTTATATGGTTTTGAGTACACTAAAGATGGTTATTACAAACGCAAAGAGGTTGACGACAACAAAAGGTTTCCTAAACTAGAACAACTACGCAATCTAGAAGCAAATAATGCGGGTCAGTATAAATATAAAATAGTTCGAAAAACTGACAACAAATGGCACTTAGAACCATATTTAGAATGGGACATAAAATTTGAATTCTTAAGCCCATTTACATTTTTTGACCGTCAAAAAAGTTTCAGAAAAGCATTGAACTCTGGCCCTTTACATGTAAGTCTTATGCCAGAGGACAACAGTCGGAAAGAGATTGAAATAAAGCCGTTTGGGGACAAACAGTACATCCTCCACAGAAGAGAATCGGTTTTAAAGAAAGCTTCTACAAAATTACAGTTCATTCCACGCACAAAATTAGGAGACACGTTCACAATGATATTTAAAATTTCTGTCTTAAAAGATGAGGCGAGAAATGGAGCTCTGGGCGTCAGTGACAATCTTCTAAAAGGAATTCTTATTAGCTGGCAAAACTTAGACGTTGACAAACTTAAAGTTACTGTCGTTGTTCTTTACAATGGCGAGGATATTAAGGTCATAACAACAAGCAACAAAATTGATGTTAGTCTAAATAGAAACGATCTTACAGAACTGAACTGGATTAATCTTACACATTTGGGCCTTATAGGTTTTTATTATACTGAACAAGTTTTGACAGAGAGTATGATAAAAACAATAACTGGATTAGATTAAATTCTGTTTTAAAACTATGGAGCAGACGACTTTGGTGTCAATGCCGATGTTAAACTTTATGACAAAAACCCCTCATTGTTCATTGATTTGTGGACAGACTGGTTGTGGAAAAACAATATTTGTCCTTGACCTATTACAAACAGTTTATAGTTATAATTTTGATCATATTGTAATTTTCTGTCCAACACTCAAATGGAACAAAGCATATCACGACAGAAGGTTTATATGGACGGATGATGACATATATTTAGTTGATCCCAGCAATAAACTGAGTGAGTGTTTAGAACACTTTTATAGACAGTTTGAGGGAACGCAGACATTATTTATTATAGATGATTGTTCGGCAGAAAAGGATATAGTCAAAAAAAGAAACACTTTGTCAAAACTGGCTTTCAGTGGAAGACATGCTGGGATAAGTGTGTGGATTTTA
>CM065740.1:53902038-53917038 GCA_033310375.1 Conus canariensis
TCCATCAACACTTCGTTTTCGACTGAATTAGGTACTGAAAGACTTCTTGCAATATATTTGGCCACAGCTAATCTACGTTGATCTGACAGTGATAGCATATCAATTTCTTTGTACACCTTCAATGTGTTTGTGTGCACTGGGACACCAAACGCTAATTTGATAGCTTTGCTGTCTATACTTTGCAATTTTTTCAGTAGACTTTGAGGAGCTGAAAAATAAAGTTCTTGTCCGTACACTAGTTTTGATCTTATTAGAGAAACAGCTAGGTGCAGGAGGGTTTTTGTATCTTGAGCCCACGGTTGAATACAAATAATTTTCAATAAGTTTAAACGTTTCCTTGTTTTAGCTATCAAGCTTTCAATGTAAAAACGCCAGTTAAGTTTAGGGGTTAAATTCACACCCAGAAATTTTATGTTTTGTGAGTACTGCAATTCAGAACCATTCAATTTGAAGCTTGGCAAATACATTGGATTGTCTCCATTATTGAAAAACATTAATTGTGTTTTTTCACCTGAGAGAATAAGCCCGTTATTTTCCATAAAGTTGTTTAATTTATCTATTTCTAACTGATATATCTTCTGTACATGATTCGTAATTCTCTTGCCAGTATGCTTTCGAATATTTGTATTTATCCACATAGCAATGTCATCGGCATATTGTACTAAACTCACACTTTTTGATAATATCTTTGGAAGATCATAAATAAGAATCTTAAATAAATGTTAGCGAACCGCCCAGAGAACGTTGACAAACGAGTCACAAGACGAAACACAACTAGTTTCGACCTCTTAGGTCTTCATCAGGTGAGACATTAACGAATAAAACAATGAAACGCCTTCTTCCTTGCGCTGAACCCTACCAAGTGATCTGAAGCGATCAAAGCTAAGTGAATTTTCATTGTTTTATTCGTTAATGTCTCACCTGATGAAGACCTAAGAGGTCGAAACTAGTTGTGTTTCGTCTTGTGACTCGTTTGTCCACGTTCTCTGGGCGGTTCGCTAACATTTATTTAAGATTTGTTTAGATTTCCGCCTGCAGTCCTCTCGCTTTGCAACTAGATAAATAAGAATGTTAAACAACATGGGGGCTATAATAGAACCCTGTGGAATTCCGATATCAATGCTCTGAAAAGACGAGTAAACTTTCCCTATTCTTGTACATATGGATCTCTGCGATAAAAAGCTTTTAAAGTATTGAAACATCGTTCCATTAATTCCTATTTCTTTCAATTTATATAGTAGTCTAGCGTGCCAGATACTATCATACGCTTTTCTGATATAAAAAAAGGTAGCATGTGTACTTTTCCGTCTAGCAAACTGCTTTTTAATTTGACTTGTAAGTTTCACCAAATGATCTATTGCACATCGACCTTTGCGAAATCCCGCTTGATTCACTGGGATTATATTTTCTTTTTCACAAAAATATAAAAGACGTCTTTGTATAATCTTTTCTAACAACTTTCCAACGTGAGAGGTTAGTGCTATTGGCCTGTAGCTACCAATGTCTGACCTGGGCTTACCTTGTTTTGGAACTGGGACTACAACAGATCTCTTCCAGATACTAGGGAGAGTTCCATTAAACCAACATTTTTGGTAAAATGAATGCAGTAATCGTTTCCAATATGAAGGTAAGTGGTATAACAGTTGATAGGATATACCATCTAGGCCAACAGCACTTGAATTTGAAGAAAAAGATTCTAATGTCACATAAAATTCATCATATGTAATAGGAGCGTTTAAATAATGGAAATGATTTGGTGGTGGATCCTGATAGATAGTTCGTTTTTCTTCCTCCTCTCTAAAACACCTGATAGATGGACTGAGACTAGACAGCAAGTTATTTTCTGAAAATATTTTGACGAATGCTTCAGCTTTCTCCTGTGAGGATGGAAGAGCATTATCATCTAACTTAACTGGGTACTGTTGCAAGCAATAACCATTTTTCAATTTTTTAACCATTTTCCAAACCTTATGGATATCTTTTGATTCCGATATTTTGGATCTACAAAATTCTGAGAAATGTATTCTTTTCGCTCGGGCAACGACTCTGTTACTGTTATTTTTGGCATGTTTCATCGCTAGGAAATTTTCATCTGTTCTCACTTTCAGCCAAGCTTTATAAGCTTCTTTTTTAAGAGCTACAGCTATCGCACAATCTAAATTCCACCATGAATTACCAACATATTTCCACTGTTGGGCATCTTTACAAATAGGAATAGATTTTCCGGCAGCCTGTAAGACATGTTGACAAAACTCTGTATAATATGCATCTATACCTTCATTTTCAATACTACGGAAATGTGTATTGGACAAGATCGATTCATACAGAGACCAATTAGCATTTTTATATGAAAACTTTGGGATGCTATCTTCATTTCCATCTTCTTCATTTTCAATATGCTCCTTTAACTGTATGACGATTGGGAAATGATCGCTGCCCAAACTATCATCCTCTGTTGACCATACCGAGTTTACTGCCAACTCCGGAGAAATTAAAGATAAATCAATAGAAGTAGGTTTATGAGTGGAAATGTCTGGCAGTCTGGTAATACTACCATCGTTTAATAAAACCAATTTGGAGTCAACAATATTTTCAACTAAACGGTTGCAAGTTATAGTGGTGCAACCATATTCCCAAAATGGAGCATGCGCATTGAAATCTCCCAGTATTACCCATTTGTTGTTTGACAAAGGAAGGTTTTTTTATCCAGTCTGTATTATCTGCCTTTGGGCCACTGGGATAGTAAGCAGAAATGATGTTTAAATTTGTCTGCTTGTTCAGTTTTACAGTAACCCCAGTTGCGAAAACTTCAGCATTAGTGGGAGTAGGAGGGTTCAGAGGACAATAATTTAGATCCCTTCTCACATAAATGGCAGTTTGAATCTTTTTACCATCATTCCCATAGTTATACAAAGGTGGATAATAAAAATTGCGTATTTTCGGTAGCTTATGAGCATCTACATTTAGTGATTGTAATGCTAGCACTGAATAATTATGCTGATATATATGATTTTCAAAGTGTAAGAGATTTGTTGATATTGACCGACAGTTCCATTGAAATATTAATAAATTATCATTGGAAGTTTTCATAAGACTTAGTTAACAGAGTCAAATGGCAAGGTGAAGTTGACGAGTCACCAAGGGACGAATTGCCAGCTGAAAGAGTCCCATGTGTCCCCTGCACGAGGATGGAAATGCCACGGACCGGGAGCTCCGACACGACCAGCAGGAGGTGGGGGGATGGCTCGTGGTCCAGGCGCCTCTCCCGCGTGTCTGATTCTGGCGATGTCTCCGGCGTTGTCTCTGCCAAAAGAGACGATGGACATGCCGCCCCAGATTTCCGGCAAGGATGCTGGTACCTCTGTCAGACGGGTGGATGGCATCCCTCATGAGCCGGTTGTTGAGAGGATCAAGGTTCTCATGAGAGAGAAGAGATGTCTGATGACGAGGAAATTCGGAGAACAGTAAAGCGTTGAATAGTTGTCGTCTCCCCTCCAGAATCTGATCTTTGACTGGCGTTGCTTTGCTTACCACGACTTTTGTTTTCGGAGATTGCCGTTTGATTTTGTTGACAACGCTAATCATCTTTTTTGCTGTAACTCCGGGGTCAGTACTTTTCAAATCATTTATTCCAGTATGCAGTATCACACAATCAACCGGAACTTCTGAACCAATGTTTTCAAGTTCTTTTTCACAGTCTGAGATCTTGAAAGCTCTTTTGGAGACAACTTTAAGTCCGTAGGCTTCTCCCAGGCGCCTAGCGTTGACTCTTGACATAACAGAGTCGTGCAAAAAAAGAACATTGGGAAGAGAGTCGGAATGTACCTTTTTGGCGTCATCGGACTTGATGCCAATAGATTTGACGTCAGCCAACTGTGTGTGTGTGGTGTGTGTGTGTGTGTGTGTGTGTGTGTGTGTGTGTGTGTGTGTGAGAGAGAGAGAGAGAGAGAGAGAGAGAGAGAGGTGTGTGTGTGTGTGTGTGTGTGTGTGTGTGCGTGTGTGTGTGTATGTGCGTGTGTGTGTATGTGCGTGTGTGTGTGTGTGTGCGTGTGTGTGTATGTGCGTGTGTGTGTGTGTGTTGTGTGTGTGTGCGTGTGTGTGTGTGTGTGTGTGTGTGTGTGTGTGTGTGTGTGTGTGTGTGTGTGTGAAACGAGAGTCGTAATTTGCTATGTGGGAGCAATGCCACTTATGCAGCATGGAGATGAGTCACAGAAAATTCATCCAATGGGATTCATCCACTGGGATTTGTGTCCCAAACTGTTTTTATGCAAGGGTTAGATACTTCCGCAAGGGAGGTTATCCCCTCTGCTGGTTTGTTATTCAGCAAGATTACGCCAAAACTGATGAATCTTTCTTTCTCTCTTTCTTTCTTCTTACGTTTTCTTTTGTGTCCAACCAACCATTTTTTTCCACAAAAACATTTTTGTGAACACCTTTTTCTGCTCATTTCATTATTTTCTTTTTGCTTTTTTTTAAAGGTGGGGCTTCCATCAGCCTCTTTTTCACACCTCAGCGCCCCCCCCCCCCCCCCCCTCCCTCCAATAAGTAGCCTTAGCACTCGCTCATGATACAAGACTATGTCATATTACTGATGAAAATTTTCTGGTGAAGGACTTTCAGTGTTCTGGCGTTTGATACAAAGTGTCGGGGTTTATTTATGTTCTATTGTTTGGTGTAGTGACACATTCACTCCGTCTACCCTGGAAAAGAAATCGGAAGTAAAACCAAAAGAGGAAAAGATGGAAGAATGTGGAGAGAGAAAGACAGAGAGAAGGGAAAAAAGGAAGCAGTCTTGTTTTAACCGACAGGAGTCATGGCTGTTCAAAGCTGTCAATGTCCGTCTTGTTTTAACCGACAGGGATCATGCCTTGAACAGCCGTGACTCCTGTCGGTAAAACAAGACTGACACTGACAACTTTGAACAGCCATGACTCCTGTCGGTTAAAACAAGACTGACACTGACAGCTTTGAACAGCCATGACTCCTGTCGGTAAAATAAGACTGACACTGACAGCTTTGAACAGCCATGACTCCTGTCGGTAAAACAAGACTGACACTGACAGCCTGGAACAGCCATGACTCCTGTCAGTTAAAACAAGACTGACACTGGCAGCTTTGAACAGCCCTGAGTCATGTCAGTTAAAACAAGACACACTGACAGCTCTGAACAGCCATGACTCCTGTCGGTGTCGTTTTTGGCTCGCTTCATTAAACTTCGTGAAGTGAAGATGGCGAGCGGTAGTGATCAGAGCTCTGTCTGTGTCTTCTCTCTCTGTAGGTCACATCAGCAGAGCGGACTACATGCTGGAAGTGATCAGAGTTCTGTCTGTGTCTTCTCTCTCTGTAGGTCACATCAGTGGAGCGGACTACTGGCTGGGACTAAGTGATCTGCAGAATGAGGGGACATGGCGCTGGGTAGACAATTCTACGGTGAGTATATATTGACAGGTTCATCTCATTCACGGACACACAAGCACACATTCACTCGGGCGCGCGTGCGTGCGTGACAACACACACATACACACACGTACACACACAGACACACACACTGACGCACAGACACGGACACACACAGCTACACTCTCTCTCTCTCTCTCTCTCTCTCTCTCTCTTACACACACACACACACACACACACACACACACACACACACACACACACACACACACACACACAGATGCATGTTGTATGGTTTGCCCTCCCTCCTCCACTCTCTCTCTCTCTCTTCCTTCTTCTTCCTCCCCCTCTGTTTCTGTCCTTCCTTCCTTCCTTCCTTCCTTCCTTTATTTCTTCCTCCCCTCTTTTCTTTCTTTCCTTCTTTCTCCCTTAATCTTTACAAACGTACCGGGAGGGGATGGGCGATGAGGTAGGAAGAGAGAGGGGTCGTAAAATGGCATGACCACCACAACCTCCCCATCCCCCACCCCTCACTCCCTCCTCCCCGTGTCATGAAAGCCAAAGGCAGCGGAGGACGGGAATGAGGTGGATGAAATACCGCCACCTTCACCCTATTTCTACGCCACACTGATGTCCAAGGCACCACACAGCTGATAGCACCGCCTTTACCCTATTTCTACACTATATAGATGTCCAAGGCACCACACAGCTGATAGCACCGCCTTTACCCTATTTCTACGCCACACTAATGTCCAAGGCACCACACAGCTGATAGCACCCCCTCCACCCTATTTCTACACTACATAGATGTCCAAGGCGCCACACAGCTGATGCTGCCCTCTTGTGCAGGTGTCGGGGTTTCTGAACTGGGCCCCCAGGAGCCCAACTCGCTGGGTGGGGAGGAGGACTGTGGCTCCATGTGGGGCACCAGGGGACAGTCTCTGCTGGGCGAATGGAACGACAAACACTGCAACACCAAGCAGCAGTCCGTCTGTGAGAAAAGGCCCGTCAGTGAGTAGTGGTATGGTGTACAGGAGAGAGAGAGAGAGAGAGAGAGAGAGAGAGAGAGAGAGAGAGAGAGAGAGAGAGAGGAGAGAGAGAGAGAGAGAGAGGAGAGAGACAGAGACAGAAACAGAGACAGAGAGAGACATAGACAGACAGACAGACAGAGACATATATACATACATACATATATATATATATATATATTATATATATATATATGTGTGTGTGTGTGTGTGTGTGGTGTGTGTGTGTGTGTGTAGAAAGACAGAGAGAGAGAGAGAGAGAGAGAGAGAGAGACAGAGAGAGACAGGGAGAGACACAGACAGACAGATATATATATATATATATATAATATATGTATATATATATATATGTGTGTGTGTGTGTGTGTGGTAGAGAGAGAGAGAGAGAGAGAGAGAGAGAGAGAGTGAGAGAGAGAGAGAGAGAGAGAGAGAGAGAGACAATCAAAGTGAAAAAAGTTTTACCAACAGGTCTCTGGCCAATAATGTGAAAAAAAGAAGAATAAAAAAAGAAAGAAAAAAGAAACGCACAGCACACAATATCTATTCATTTAGATGCTACTAATACATTCTTTGCCCACGGCTAGTGCTTTACGAAGAAATAATAACAGCTTAACTAGATTTGGATTTTTTTTAAAGCGAGGATGGGGGGAAAGTTTGAATGATAATGAATATTCATAACTTTCAGCTGAAAGTAAAATAAAACTAATTCAGTGTCTGTTGCTGTACAACAAAATCAACGAAGGTTTTAGTCATTCTCTAAACGTGACCCAAACTTGGTCAATAACGAAGACAGCTGCATTTTATAGTTTACATCCAGGTTGGGAATCCTACCCGATCCTCTCGTACTTTGTAATCCTGTCGTCATTACAAATACCACATAAATGAAACGGTTTGAAAACACAGTAAACTTGAATTAAATAATGAGATTCAAACGCAGTGCACTATTTTTTCCTAAAACAATCCACACGATTTTGAAAAGAAAGAAAGAAAGAAAGAAACGAAAGAAAAAGACTTTCTTTCCCCACGCCTTTTTTTCCCTCACAATACCAAAAGCATACTTACATAAACGCTTTGGGATGTGACGAGCCAATGTGATATACTTAGTCAGAATTCATAACATCGGATGCCAGCGTTAATGAAAAAGAAGGCACCCACCTTTTTCCTTATATATTAAATGTCTTTAAGATTTGGGACTTACTTCCATGAGTATTTCAATGCAAACAAATGGGTTCATTGTATATTTTGATCAGTTTACAATAGCCAAATTTCAAACCCTATTTCAACAACAGCTGTATCTGACCGTCGATTATCTTACAAAATACTCGGGGGAATATTCACCTATTGTCCAGAGACCTTTGTGTCTCTCTGCAAGATCTTTAAATGTATGTGAGCATGAAAACCGATTGGAAAGATATATCATAAACTATTAGAACACGTTAATAATTTTAAGATCTTCGTCTCCAAGTGGCCATTTTTAAGAACATAGATGCCTACCGTTACTAAATTCAAGTGAATATGATTTATCCAAATTCCTTAAAAGGCTAGCTGTTCGGCTGTCGTACACAACGTATTTAACTGGTCTTGTAGCTCAGTGACATCGTCTGAATATAAAACAACATCATCAGTAAATAGTAGAATGAACAACCAAATAAATTCTTGTCGGCATCTGAATCCCGTGCTTGTCATGACTAAAATATCTTTTGTATGTTCATTTGCAAGGACTGAAAACAGCTCGTGAGCAAATATCCCCTTGGCTCAAGCCACACGGATATACAAGTCACATTGACTCCAGCATGCATGTTTGCTCTAACTGTCTTTTTACCTCGTATATATTTTTCAGTGCATTATAAAAAAAAAAAACAACTTACTAACTATGAATCCATTATCATATGATACTTTCCATAGTTTATCCGTATGCACAGAGTCAAAAGCCTTACCAAAATCAATAAAGGCTACATAAAACGTCTTGCGTCTTCATAATTGTTTCCGATTCATAGCTAACAGAGCGAACACAAAATAGAACATTTTGCGATCTTCTTTTCAAAAGCAGTTTGATCTTCTCCAACAATATGAGTTCAACTGAAGCGGTCTGATATTCGATTGTTCTAAACGAAACTTTACAGTTTGCTGTTAATATGCTATAGTCCTATTCCCCGATAGGTTGTAAGGTTGTTCAGGTCTCCTTTTTGTGTCATAGCTGTATGATAGACGGACACCTGTCGGCAAGAGACAAACCGCAATGAAAAGAATAAAACAAACAAACAAACAAGTCACAAGAAACGGGCTGATGAGCTCTCTCTCTGTGTCTGTCTCTCTGTCTGTCTCTGTCTCTGTCTCTGTCTCTGTCTCTCTCTCTCTCTCTCTCTCTCTCTCTCTCTCTCTCTCTCTCTCTCTCTCTCTCTGTGAACATTTGTGTCTGTCTGCCTGTGTGAAGTTTAGTCAAAATGTTATTTTCAGATTCCACATTAAATAAGCTTTTTGTCAATGTGTGTGTGTGTGTGTGTGTGTGTGTGTGTGTGTGTGTGTGTGTGTGTGTGTGTGTGTGTGTGTGTGTGTGTGTGTGTGTAGTAGTACTTTAATTTTACGTCTTTTCACAAACTATGTGATATTAGACAAGAAAGGAGAGATAGACAGGCAAATAGAGGGAGATAGATAGAGTTTGTTCATGTTGCGCGCGCGCGCGCGCGCGCCTCTATGTGTGTGTGTGTGTGTGTGTGTGTGTGTGTGTGTGTGTGTGTGTGTGTGTGTGTGTGTGTGTGTGTAGGGACGGGGTGGGGCTGGGAGTGAGCGGAGGGTGGTGTACATAACATCTGAAAACAATTAGACAGATAAACGAATAAAGAAACAAACCTACACGCACTATCAGTATCAGATTAAAGCAAATACCTGACTGGACTACAAATCAAGCAAAAAGTAACTTTCAAAGCAAAATCAATATCAGAAAAAATATCTGTCACAGACATGCCTGATAAATGTGGCAGAAATGCCTTGAGAGGCTCACATTCGAACAAAACATGATCTCTTGTCAATTTTGTTTCCCCGCATATGCATTTTGTTGCAGAGCTATATTTAGTTCTAAAAGCATCCAGTTTCAATCGATGAAATATTGAAACGAAGTTTCTGTATTGATGCATATCATAAATGTGCAGATTTTGGATGCTTTTGAAATGATCAATACTAAAAAGAGGATTTAATTGTGTCTGAACATGAGTAACAGCTTTGTTCTGCCCATTTCTAAAATATTCCCAAGCTGTTTGTTTTCAAATTTGTTGACTCTCTTTCAAAGTGAACGGTATGGAAATAGTTTGTACCCTCGTTCCATTTTCAGCGCCTTTTTTCGCACATCTGTCAGCAAGTTCATTGCCCGAAATTCCACAGTGTGAAGGAACCCAGAAGAAAGTTATATCTGTTCCTTTACATATCAAGACGTGGATTAAATGTTGAATTTCCTTCAAAATGAAGTTATCTGAATTTGAATTAAAAAACTTAATCGATTGTAACACTGACAGCGAATCTACACAAAACAACACTTGAAAAATTGACTGTGGTAAATCAATTAGAAATGTCAACGCCATCAGTATCGCTATCATTTCAGCTACGAATATGGAGCGATATTTTCCAACGAAATATGCTTTTTCTACTTTCAGCGATGGAATAACAAATGCTGATCCGGCCTCTTTGTTACTCGTCAACGATCCATCTGTGTACACCTTAAGATGGTTAGAATATCTATCTTGCATTGTGTGTGTGTGTTTGTATGTGCGTGTGTGTGCGTGCGTGCGTGCGTGCGAGCGTGCGTGTTTCCGCGCGGGCATGCGTCTCTCTCTCTCTCTCTCTCTCTCTCTCTCTCTCTCTCTCTCGTGTGTGTGTGTGTGTGTGTGTGTGTGTGTGTGTGTGTGTGTGTGTGTGTGTGTGTGTGTGTGCCACACAAGATTCACGAGGAATTTCTATCATGTGTTGCAGTTAGTCAAACCACACCCTCCATGGATTCGACGACTACCACCACTTCTACCACCACAGCAGGTACTCCACGTAATGTCAGATTTGTTCGTCTGCCTGTGTGTCTGCATGTTGTTGTTGTTTTTTTGTGGCAGTGATGTAGAGTGCCAAATGTTGTTGTTTGTGGCAGTGGTGTACAGTGCCAAATATTGTTGTTTGTGGCAGTGGTGTACAGTGCCAGATGTTGTTGTTGTTGTTGTTGATGTTTGTGGCAGTGGTGTACAGTGCCAAATGCTGTTGTAGTTGTTTGTGGCAATGGTGTACATTGCCAGATGTTGTTGTTGTTGTTGTTTGTGGCAGTGGTGTACATTGCCAAATGTTGTTGTTCGTGGCAGTGGTGTACAGTGCCAAATGTTGTTGTTGTTGTTTGTGGCAGTGGTGTACAGTGCCAAATGTTGTTGTCGTTGTTTGTGGCAGTGGTGTACAGTGCCAAATATTGTTGTTGTTGTTTGTGGCAGTGGTGTACAGTGCCAAATGTTATTGTTGTTGTTTCTGGCAGTGGTGTACATTGCCAAATGTTGTTGTCGTTGTTTGTGGCAGTGGTGTACAGTGCCAAATGTTGTTGTTTGTTGCAGTGGTGTACAGTGCCAAATGTTGTTGTTATTGTTGTTTGTGGCAGTGGTATACAGTGCCAAATGTTGTTGTTGTTTGTGGCAGTGGTGTACAGTGCCAAATGTTGTTGTTGTTTGTGGCAGTGGTGTACAGTGCCAAATGTTTTGTTGTTTGTGGCAGTGGTGTACAGTACCAAATGTTGTTGTTGTTTGTGGCAGTGGTGTAGAGTGCCAAATGTTGTTGTTTGTGGCAGTGGTGTACAGTGCAAATGTTGTTGTTGTTGTTGTTGTTGTTGTTTTTGGCAGTTGTGTACAGTGCCAAATGTTGTTGTTGTTGTTTCTTGTGGCAGTGGTGAACCGTGCCAAATGTTGTTGTTTGTGGCAGTGGTGTACAGTGCCAGGTGTTGTTGTTGTTGTTGTTGTTTGGCAGTGGTGTACAGTGCCAAGTGTGGCCCAACTGGGAGGAGCGACCCAATTCCGACCTGTGCTACCAGTTCCATGATGACGTCAAGTCCTATGCCGACGCCCTCAACTTCTGCAACAACCAGTCTGGCTCTCTCGTCAGCATCACAGACCACGCCGAACAGAGCTACCTGGCAGGTCGACAGTAGTAGTAGTAGTAGTAGTAGTAGTAGTAGTAGTAGTAGTAGTAGTAGTCGCAGTTGTAGTTCTAGTTGCAAAGTGAGACGACTGCAGGCGGAAATCCAAACAAATCTTAAATAAATGTTAGCGAACCGCCAAGAGAAACGTGGACAAACGAGTCACAAGACAAAACACGACGCGTTTCGACCTCTTAGGTCTTCTTCAGGCAAGACACACACAAATAGGACAACGAAAATGAATGAGTTTGTCACTTTGCTTTGATCTCTTCAGCGCAAGGTAGGCGTTGGTTTTCATTAAATGCCTACCTTGTGCCGAAGAGATCTAAGCTAAGTGACAAACTCGTTCATTTTCGTTTCCTATTTGTGTGTGCCTTGCCTGAAGAAGACCTAAGAGGTCGAAACGCGTCGTGTTTTGTCTTGTGACTCGTTTGTCCACGTTTCTCTTGGCGGTTCGCTAACATTTATTTAAGAGCAGTTGTAGTCCCAGCAGTATTGATAGTAGTGGTAAGGGGTAGTGATGGTGGTGGTGGTAGTTGTAGTAGTAGTAGTAGTAGTAGTAGTAGTAGTAGTAGTAGTAGTAGTAGTAGTCGTAGTAGTGGTAGTCGTAGGCGTGATGATCGTCGTCGTTGAAGTTGCAGTCGCAGTATAAGTTCCAGTTTTTGTTGAGCAGACGACTATGACAACGACTACTATGATGACGACGATTAAAAAGTTGATGTCGACTATGACGGCGATGACGACGACGACGACGTCGACGATGACGATGATGAAGATCGACGACGATGGGGGCCGGAACAACGCAGTTGATAGAGCACCCGACTTGTGATCCCGGGGTCGAGGGTTCGAATTTTCACCGAGTCATTTCGGTATTTCTCGAAAAAAAAGCCTGTAACTTTAGACTATAAACCGAGGTTCCGTGTATGAACGCGCGGGTGAAATCTTGCGCTCATGTAATAGAAACTTTCAGAAGAGAAAGCCAGACTGGCTTTCAGTATAAACGACAAAGTATGCATCCTCCGTGAATTATCGAAGAAATGAGTGATAATCTGAGTAACTGATATACGACTGTTGGAAACGGGAAACAAATGATAAGAGCCAGCAGGCAGCTATATTGTCGGCTCTACCCAGTTTGGCAGCCCGTTGTATAAACGAAAGCGTTGATTTTAAAGGGTTTAGAGCTTCGTTTCTAGTTCATGAGAGATGCTATGCAAGTGCTGTTGATGATGATGACGATGATGATGAAGATGATGATGATGATGATGACGTGATGATGATGATGATGATGATGATGATGATGATGATGATGATGATGATGTGATGGTGGTGATGATGATGTTGATGGTGTCGTTGCTGTGGCAGGACGGGCACAGTCCATATCGGTGGGATTGTGTGGACGGGGCCACAGACTCTGATGATGATGATGATGATGATGATGTTGATGATGTTGATGGTGTTGCTGTGGCAGGACGGGCACAGTCCATTTCGGTGGGGATTGTGTGGACGGGGGCCACAGACTGTGATGATGATGATGATGATGATGATGGGTGGTGGTGTTGCTGTGGCAGGACGGGCACAGTCCATATCGGTGGGGATTGTGTGGACGGGGGCCACAGACTGTGATGATGATGATGATGATGATGATGATGATGATGATGATGATGATGTTGATGATGTTGATGATGTTGATGGTGTTGTTGTGGTAGGACGGGCACAGTCCATATCGGTGGGGATTGTGTGGACGGGGGCCACAGACTCTGAGGTGGAGGGGGGCTGGAAGTGGGCGGATGGGTCTCCCTTCACCTACATCAACTGGAACGCTGGTCAGTTGAGGAAGCTGCTGTGTCTGTGCATCTCCCTGTCTGTCTGTCTCCGTCTGTCTCTCCGTCTATCTGTCTGTCTGTTTGTCTGTCTGTCTGTCTCTTCGCCATCTCTCTCTCTCTTTCTTTCTCTCTCTCTATGTATATGCATACATACATACATACATACATACATACATACATACATACATCATACATACATATATGCATACATACATACATGCATGCATACATACATACAGATTACAAACACACACATGCATGCATACATACATACATACATACATACTACATACATACATACATACATACATACATACATACATATATGCATACATACATACATGCATGCATAC
This sequence comes from Conus canariensis, assembly GCA_033310375.1. NCBI lineage: Eukaryota > Metazoa > Mollusca > Gastropoda > Neogastropoda > Conidae > Conus > Conus canariensis. The sequence continues at coordinate 53,915,789 of CM065740.1, forward strand.
ATACATACAGATTACACACACACACATGCATGCATACATACATACATACATACATACATACATACATACATACATACATACATACATACATACATACATACAAAAATAACACTAACCCAAAATAACAAACAAGTAGAGTAGCTTTTGCTCCCATGATGAAATAATTAATTACAGGCCATTAACTCCAAACGAATGGTGCTCTAGACACGAAATCACCTAGCAGAAATATACAGCACAGAGCACACAGAACCAACAAGGAGAAAACAGTTCCCTGCCTTATTTAAGTTTTTCTTTCATATACAGCACAGAGCACACACAACCAACAAGGAGAAGACAGTTCCTGCCTTATTCCAGCTTTTCTTTCATATACAGCACAGAGCACACAGAACCAACAAGGAGAAGACTGCTTCCTGCCTTATTTCAACTTTTCTTTCGTAACAAACTGAAAAGCTTAACCAAATATGTTTCGGCTTTTTTGGTTTTTAAAGAAACGGAATTAGTTCCACCAGACGATACAGACAAACAGATTATAGGACAAGACACAATGCATTTTGACCTCTTGTGTCTTCTTCAGGCAAAAACAAGCAACATTTAGGACGATAAAAACGAACGAGCAAGCACTTACCTTCTCATATTCGGCGTAAAATGGGTATTGGATGAAAACGAGGCCGAAAAGAAGGGGGTCATGGGAGTTGAAATAATGATGATGACAAGGATAATGATGGTAACAATGGCAATGACAGTGATAATGGTGGCGGTGATGTAAACGTAAATAACAAGAGGAGCAATACCGTTAATCTTATCTTTTAAACAATTCTTATGATATGATGATAATAGTTGTAGCGTGAATACTGGCTAAAAACTGAAGGGGAAAAAGAAAAAGGGTGCTGAGGGTAGTAAAGCAGTAGGGTTTGTTTGTTTGTTTGTTTGTTTGTTATGTAATTACTGTGTAATGGTATGATGTATTAGTGATGGTAGTGATTATGGTAGATTGAAAATAGTGCTTAGTAGTAAGGGGGAAAAACAGACAAACAAACAAACAAAAACTAATGGGTGGTGATTATGATGATAGTAGTTATATGATAGTATTTATTGTGTCTTCAAGATGCATTCTTGTTTGTTCTGTTGGTCTCGAGTTTGCATTACTGCTAGGCGAACTGATATCAGAAGCAGCAGCATTTGGAAATTAGAGGCTGTGACAAAAACAAAAGTTGCTTTGCCTCTTTTGTTTGTACGTTTACCTATCTGCC
>CM065740.1:53922038-53942038 GCA_033310375.1 Conus canariensis
GTGTCTGTTTCTCTCTCTCTCTCTCTCTCTCTCTCTCTCTCTCTCTCTCTCTCTCTCTCTCTCTCTCTCTCAAAGAGTGACTGGTTTGATGCTGAATGTCACCGTAAAAAGAAAGCAGTTAGGGGGTTACTAAGGAAATTCAAGCGAGCAAAGAATGCACGTCAACAAAAAAGAGAGGCGTACGTTAAGGAAAGAAAGGAATATAAGTATTTGTTAAACCAAAAGAAAACAGAGTATGATCAAGCAAGGTTGATTAAATTAAAGCAATCAGTACATGATTCTAAACTATTCTGGCAGACAGTCAGGTCCGTGAACACAAAATCAGTGATCTACAATTCCATATCTATAGATCAGTGGTACGAACATTTCTTCTCACTATTTAATGAATTAGATATAACGCCACATCCTGAGACATGCGAAGTCAATAGTGATGAACAAACATTGGGTGTTTCTGATGAGAGAAAGATTAGACGCCGGTTCTTGGCCAGCAATCTTATTTCGCCCGCAAACCCCCCTTTTCACATAATCAAATTTTCTTAACCAAAAAAATAGCTACAAAATTAAACAAATCTAATCGCCCGCAAACCCCCTTTAGCTATTTTTTGTTAAACAAATCTAATCGCGTGAAAGTGGGGTTTGCGGGCAAAATAATTTTCCTGCTCTAGAACCGCACATTTAAACTTTCTCTCTGATTAACTAACAGGCACTGTGTTTGGCGGGACAACTTGCAACTCTTCGCGAACAAACGATCTTTTAGGGGCAGGCTTTTTAGAAGAAAGAGTCTCTCTTAAATAATACACGGGAGGGGTTGTTTTCATAATTCTTTCAACTTCATATACATCTACACTCCATATAGGGTCTGTGGCTCTAATTCTAACATCGCCCTCTGCCTCTCCAGGCGCATACAAGTATCTTACTTTTAATCCAAACGGCAAGAGTTTTTGATTGCCCCGCGCATCTTCAGTAATGCTAATTTTTTTCAATTTGATCGCGTTCACCGGTTTAAGGCCCGTTGCTTTAAATTCTTCATTGTTCATGGCACGCAAGACTGCTGGCAACCTTCTGACCCATTCTGTGTTGCGTGTTTTGTCCATAAGGTCTCTATGATATTGATAGGTAAACAGACGTTCGGCTAGATTCTTATTAAAGTTTTCTACTAGAGCCTGGGAGCGATGGTTGCCTGGAATTCCTCTCTTAACTGTAACCCGATGTCTTAAAAACAGTTGGTTTACAGCTCCTTTAAACTCTTTCCATCATCAACCTGAATCAGCCTAGGATACTTTAATGGGCCCCGCATGTATATTTGTTGTAAAGCCACAGCCACAGCAGTTGAGCTTTTATCCGTTAAAGGCTCGGCATCTTTATACCTCGAAGCCATGTCAACAACTGTAAGAGCATACTTAAACTTTTTTCTTCTAACTTTGTCATGCGGAAGATACAACAAGTCCATCTGGTGGGTGTCATTAGGAACTGAGTTAACAAATCGAGGCCTTATTATTCTTTTTGGAGCAGGCAGATATATTTGCCAGATCGCTTGTTTTGAAAGCCAGCCTTTCGCTTCTGATTCAGACACCCTAGCAGCTTTACTCAGTTTATCAATAGCGGCCTTTCCTTTCCAATACCCTCCAGGAGAATAATATATTTTGTACTTTGTATCGCCCATAAGAGACTGTTTTTATTACATTTTTAACTATTGTTTTTAGATTGAATATGCAAGAAGAAAGATTGCTCCCATAGCGCCTATAATAAAGCCTATTTCTATCATTTTCTGATCCTCAGATGGTTCATAAAAGTCAGACAGTTCTGGCGGTGACGATGTTAGAAACTTCTTTCCTGTCACTAAGTAATATTCATTCATTGCTTCATCAACCTCTGTAAATGTGTGCTCTGTATGCCCCTGCTCTCTTAACTTTTTATTAATAAAGTCTAAGTGAGCAATTCTCCTTTTCTCGTAAGCGTCTCTTGCCTTAGCTAAATCTTCCATTGCCTTGTTATGGCGTTCTCTCTCTTCATCAGACCGCAATTTACTAAACATATAATTGCTGCCAGAGAAAGCCAATGCATTAACAATAGCTCCTCCCACCATCAGAACTATTCCAGACATCTTTTTATAAATGAATGAATCTTTTTTATAAATCAATATTTTTTAGAATGAATCTTTTTTTATAAATCAATCTTTTTTATAAATCAATCTTTCTATGCATTGATGTTTTCTGGGATAATCCCCTGTGCAACAAGAAAGTCTTTTGAGGCAATCCCTGCCGTTATTACAGCTATAACCTTAACAACATCCTCAATGTCTAACCTTCCTAGATCAGCCGGCCTCATCTTAAACATGTTTTTTGCTAACATGCTATATCCTATACTAAGACCGCCGATTACAGCAGAGTGGTAAATAGTATTGATGATCTTTGCAGTGCTCATATTTTTTATTACCTAAAAAAATAATTAAAATAATCATAATATGAAAGACTGTCTATGTGCTTTTTAATCAGATAATCTTTTGTTGCCAGAGCTAAAAATAAGGTTGTAACTAGTTTTGGTGAATCTTCTATCTTTCCCATGTTGGGCGGTTTTATTCTTAACAAACATTTTGCTAAGGTTGAATAAACTATAACGCCAACAATAGGCACTGCATAATTAACCAGTGTTAAACTCATGGTTTTATTATTTTTATTGTTTTTTTAAAAAGAGTTTAAAAATGGATTGCGACGAGCTATTAAAGTGTGAGGAGGCAGCAGACCTCTGCCATAAAGAAAGATTATACTCTCTAGCTGCATGTGGGAAAACCAGGCAGTATTTAGGCACTGAACTAAGTATCGAACAGATTCAGCAATTGTCTACATCAGACGTTGAGAAGTATTACGCCAGGCACGAGGCACAGCTAGGATCAAAAATGGTTAGATCGGTGGGACAGACAATAATTAGTTTATATGCTAAGTTAGTAGGCAAGATAGCGCCGATTGATTCAGAAGAAGATTTAAAATATGACTTAACACAAGATCCGGTTTTAACCAAGTCCCTAGAATCTCTTGCATGTGACATGTATTATAGATTTGGGACGTTGCTATGTCCATTCATCATGGGATTAATTACTTTCAATAATATTAATTTCAATCATATTAATTTTAATCGCACTAAAAAAATGAGCGAGCAGGAGAAGAATGCCCCACAGGCGAGTGCCCCACAAGTGAATTTACAGGCGAGTGCCCCACAAGTGAATTTACAGGCGAGTGCCCACAACAAGAATGAATCCACAACTGAGTGTCCCGCAGGTGAGCAGTGTTACTAAAGCTAAAAGTCCTGGGCGTGTTAAGGCCGGTCATAAACTAGTTGAATACAACAGACTGCAAAAAGCAAACCAAGCAGCAAAACAAAAATTATTAGATAGTAATACAACATCAGCACCAGCACCGCCGTCGCCACCAACAACAACACAATCAAACTATAAGATGTATTATTATGTGCTGGGGAGTATTGTTGTTGGTGGAGGGCTTTTAGTATACAAGCGCCTAAAGCCATACTTAGCAACAAAGTCACAAACCCCCACAAAAACAGTAAAAGAACCAGCTTCTGCAAAAAAAGTACAACCTCCTGCTGTAGACCCATTTTTTATATAAATTAGTTTTTTTAATGTGTTGTTAAGTACTGGTTAAGTACAAGCTAAGTACTGATTAAGTACAAGCTAAGTACAAGCTAAGTACTGGTTAGGGCAGCTATAACAAGTTAAGTGTAAGTAAAGCGCAAGTTAAGCGCAAGTTAAGTGCAAGTCATGTTAAGATCTTAAGTAGTAGTTAAGATCTTAAGTTAAGTACTAGTTAAGTACTAGTTAAGTACTAGTTAAGATCTTAAGTTAAGTACTAGTTAAGTACTAGTTAAGATCTTAAGTTAAGTACTAGTTAAGTACTAGTTAAGATCTTAAGTTAAGTACTAGTTAAGTACTAGTTAAGATCTTAATTTAAGTCGGCCAAGTTGGCTCTCCGGGGGGCCTATAGCGCATGAAAGGTCGGGATTGATGTAAGTTCGCTTGCTATTGGTAGAGTCTAGCGACTTCTTATTAACAGCAGTTGTGTTTACTTGATGAAGAGTAGAGCGCAGATTAACGTTTGTGTGATAATACACTTTGTTTTCAAAGAGAGCCTGCTTGTAGTTGTCGTGGCTTATTTTTTTGACAACTTCTTTACTTACACCCTTAGCTTTCTTCATTTCAGAAGTCTGGGTAGCAATACTATACATCTTTGCCCGTAAGCCAACATATTCTTGTATAATCGTCCCATTAAGTTCATCCTTCATCTTTCCAATCACTTTCTTGTTCACAGTTGAATGTAAAGGCGAATCTTTTGGATAGTCGCATGTGTCGTACCACCCATCAGCTCCTTTAGCTACTTCTATTTCCATGTCTTTGTAAAAGTCTTCAGTTGGGATGTCCAGAATAAAACTATCAGTGTCTGTGTAAAGGACATTTGATTCTGGGTACAGCGGTTTAAAGTAATCGTACAGCCCCTCTGAATTTCCCAGTAATGTGATCGTGGTCTCTCACTGTTGGGTTTGCTTCCGCTGCTGTCGCGTCTTTACTGTTGGGCGTTAGCTCTGAGCCGCATATCCAGCAGTGTGTGGCTGATTCGTAGCGCCTTTGGTCTTCGGGAGTCATCTTAATGCCCGAGAGATTTAGCTGATTGGAGAATTGATTGCGAAGATGTTTCATGTGCTCCAAAAATCGATTAGCTGCGTTGGGGCCTCTGTAAATCTCCGGTTGTGTGTGTCCGCCATCTGACCTAACAGCAACAAATGCATAAGAACAGATCTGATGACGGGATAATAGGGTTGTTTTTTGGTCTTGCTGAGGGTTGTAGTACTGCGGCAAGATCGCTTCAAAGTCAGCATAGACTACGTATGGCCTCATCTGCATTTTGTGTACATTCTTAAACCCAACCTGAGACCCCGGTGGGGGCGTAAGAAGTTCGATTTTACAGTCTACAAAACTTTTACAATGTTTCTTATGTTCGGCAGCTGCCTCTATAGATGGGATCCTGACCAAACACCTTCTACAAAGCTCCTGTTTAGATTCGTGCTTTGACGTATAAGCCAGAAGTCTGCTAATTGATCTGATTAATACATAATGGCTCTCGGAACCGCCTGCAAATAGAATCAAGTCTACATGATTCTCAAGTGATTCACCTAAAGTAGGGGCGTTGGGAGAGATCCTTAGAGGGACTAGATTGTCTACTGGATCCCAGGTGTATACGCTTACGGTTATTGGTTTGTTTTGTTCTTCAAACTGAGATATACTTTCTATACTCACTGGAAAGGTTATGTTATTTAAGTTCAGCTCATTTATATACTGTCTATAATTAGAAACTCTGTTTGCATGATTTTTAACGTGATGTAAATGCGCCAAAATACACCACATGAAACATAAGTTGTCTGAATTATGTATATTTAAGACTGCTCGTTTTAACTCTAACTCTCTTGGGAGAGGAAGGTAAGAATTGCCGACTATAGGAGAGTATTTGGCTTGTCTTAATCTGATTTCAAGGACCGTTCCTTCAGACCAGCCGGAGCCGCGCAATTTCGCTTCTTCACTCGCATGGTTAAACTGTGTAAGCATGTAATCAGCCCATTCAGAATTAAAGTCGTGATAGCTGATTACTTCTTTCTGTCTAGCTGAAACCCAGACTAGTATACTATTATCATCGGGGGTTATATATTCAATCTGAATGGCCAACAACACTTTTACTGGTGGGTTAAATTGAAGAGACTCTGGGATTTTAGAAATGGCATGTGTTACGCTTTCCTGAACGCTTGAGGGGTTAATGATGTCCATGGCTAGTTCACTGAACATATTGCCCACTGGTTTAGCATCCAACGCCTTTGTGCCCGTCATTTTTTAAGGCCAATATATAGGTAATACAAAAAAATAAACACTAAAATTTAGCTAATATTTACTAATTTGGGGTAATACAAAAAAAATAAATAAAAAAATACTAAAATTTAGTTAAATTGAATAGCTGCTCCTTCAGAGCTAGTAAAAATAGACAATTCGACGCCATCAGGAGCCATAATATCAACTAAAATGGCAATACACTTTATAACTGGGTTGGGCCAAGAATCTGACATTTTACTGATTACGTTGGTTACACTTTCGCGAATATCTGCGTGCTCAAAAAGATCCGCAATTAATTCGCCAAACTTGTTTCTTAACTCTTCTTCATTAGCCCCCAGCTCCATCATTAACTCTAAGGCGCAGCATATATTTTTAAGCTCTGTAACTACTTTGGACGTCATTTTTTAAGGCCAATATATAAGTAATACAATAATTAAATCGGGCTCGTTTTTGGGTTTAGTTGATCGTTTGCAAGGTTCTGCTTTGCAATGTTCTTTCTGATTGCCTCAGCGTCTACCTGTTGTGAAGTAAAAGTCTTTCTCCATTTCTTTTGGAGGTCGATCTTTTGGTGTCTGTAATTATCGCCGTCAGCCATGGCTCGTTTAAATTCTTCGTCTGTTACTTTTCCATCCAGTAATGTATTGCTTATAATCAGCCTTAATGAATGAAGTTTTGCTGTTGCTAGGGCTACAATGGCAGTGTGCTTTTGTAATTTGGGTGTTAGCTTCTTTAAAACAGCACTTACAATCGTGGACATGACAACTAAACCCAAACCAACACTCCCAAAAGCTATGGATATCGGTGCTCCAACTCCAGTAGCTAAAAGAGCGACACTAGACCCGGTGCTTAAGCCGGCTACAACTGATGAGCCGGTGATTATATAAGAAAGGACATTTAAAGCTTTAGCATATTTCTTTCTAGTAACCCTATACTTGTTCAAATCACTTTCTATTTCCTCTTCAAGCTTAGTCATGTGCTTTAATCTAAACTGCTGGCCGTCTTCCATTTTAAACAAGATTATTTTTTTTAATCCTGTACATATCTTCTTATTAACCCTTCTGGCAGCACTTCATCAACAGAGTAAAACGCAATAAAATCAACATACTTAATAAAAATAAAATCAAGCACTGTTAGTTTGTCTTTGTCAACCATCACAGTAACTTTGTCAGAAGATACAGAAGTGTTTATTTCATCCCCGTTTTTAGTAATAACAATAACAAGCCTGAGAGGACCGCCCAAGTTTTCAGACTTTATTTGTACACCTCTGATTAACGTATGCTCTGGCAAACTAGGATCAGCCTCCCTTGGAGTAATAAATAAGCGAAAAAGCATCGTCATTTTTCTAGGCAGTGATTCTAGTTTGGGGTTAAACTCTAAGCCGACAGTGTCGCCCCCCACTTCAGCTAAGGACTTCTTTCTCCGCAGCATATATACAGAGCCCTGCCTAGTTATTTCAATCTGCTTTTTCTGTTGTGTTCCTGGGACTAGGCTAGCAAGAAGGCGTCCTTCATTCAAAGCTGTTCTAAAATTGTATTTCTTATCAAAGTATACATAGGGGCTTCGTAGTTCAAACTTTAAATTCCAGTTAATGTCAGGAAGCAACGCCCAAGCATTCTCTCGTTTATGAAGTTTGTATTCGTGTTTACCAAAATCGTTTGCTCTTAGATTTCTTATCTCTTCCAGGGCAGGATATTGCTGTCGTTTTTTATCTTCAATTTCTATTCGTTTGTAAACGCCATCGTCTGTGTACTCAAATCCATAAACATTTCCTGCCGCTCCTATTAGATCAAAGTCCGTTGTATCTGCTAGATCTTTTATCTCTACTGCAGCGCATTTAGGAGCTAACTCTGCTTTTGATTCTGGCCCTCGAGACATTTTTTTTTTAAATATAAACAATTTATTATTAAACAATCTGTAATAAGCAATCTATAATGAGCAATCTGTAATAAACAATCTATAATAAGCAATCTATAATGAGCAATCTATAATAAGCAAACGTATTGAACTGGCGGGTCAGTCCGTAAGCATAGTTTAGCGTGCTTAGAGTTTTCTAGCTGCTCTTTTATTTTTTTTAATTCATCCTTGTCCCTGATTATATAGTTTTCACTTAAACATTCTTCAAAACTATCTCTGTCCTTAGTATAGAATAAGATGACTGATTTTAACTGCGATCTAAAGTCTTTTAAGACAGCATTGTATTTTTGAGTTAAGAGCCAAACAGAAACTAATGCGTGTCTTCCGCTAAAGGCTAGCTTAGACAGAGTCCTTCTTTTTTTAACAATGTCTTGTTCGGCTGAACAGTCATCAATAATAAACAGCGTTTCAGTTCCCTCAAATAGCCTATAATAATGTTCTAAACAGTCACTTAGCTTGTCAGTAGGATCAACTAAAAATATATTCTCGTCTGTCCAAACAAACTGCCTTTCTTTGTAAGACTTGTTGTGCTTAATGGTTGTGCAGAATATAACAATGTACTCGTAATGAAACCTGTAGATTGTTTGTAACAAATCAAGCACGAAGACAGTTTTCCCACACCCAGTAATCCCACAAATAAGCGAACAGTGCGGGTCTTTAGGCAAAAAGTTCAAACTATCCATCTGTTTTAATAGGCTATTTCTTTCAGTCTATTTTCTTCAATGTTCAGCTGGGCGTCATAAACCACAAAAACGTGCATTTGTATCTGGCCATTCTCCTCCTCTTCCTTATTAATCTGTATGAGTATGCCATCTGACCCTACCCTTCTTCCACTCCCGTGTAGTCTGTTGTCATACGTTGATCTAAAATCCAGCCATAGTCCATATTTATCTGTTAGATAATCTTCGAGTCTTACATCGTGAAGGTGAAGTTTTTTACACACATGATCGGCTATGGGACTTGTCTGTCTGCCTCCAGCAAACAGTTTTCTTATTTCATCAAAGTGTTGGTCAGGTAAAAGTCCGGCTGAATACAGCTGAAAAGGCTTGCCATCTACTGTGCAAGATAACTGCTCAATTTTTGGGTTGTAAAACACCTCAGATTCTCTCTGAAAAGGAGCTGAGGGTTTAGTAAATAGCAAGAGAACCCCCTTTAGAGACCTTAAAGAATTGCTTATAGCTATTTCCCAGACAGTATCTTGCTTGTTTTTAATCGCTAGACTGTGGTGTAAAACTCTTTCAAAGTAAACAACCGCCCTACTTTTATACTGATTTAAGATTATTCTAGCCAGTTCGGGGTTAGTAACAACGTCAAAATTAAGAGAGATGTTACTGGCAGTGTATCTAGCTGTTGGGTCATCTGATAGAATAACAGACCCGCTGTCATTGAATGTCAGTTCATAAGTAAGTCTGTCTCTTAGTGCGCCTTGGTAATATGGCTGATGGGTTTTTAACAGTTCAAAATCTAGAGGGATGCAAAATCTGTTCTTAAATGCTCGCGCTATTGCCTGGTCTCCCTCGTCTTCCTTTGCATCTGCAGCATTAAGCCTGTGCTTAAGACCGTTTGGGCTCTGGATTCCTTGAAAGATTTTGTCTTTTCTTTCTGTTCTAGGCAGCCACAGATCAGAATAGAGATTAAAAATGTCTGCGCTACTCAGTGAGAAGACTTCTCTACCTTCCAGTTTAATTACCATATTTTTAATGATGGCCCTGCCCAGGTTAGCAACGACAGTAGCATTAGGATCCGTCGACTCAATATCTATTTTGAATGACAGCCTGGCAGTGCCTGGCATTATAACATCGTCAGGCCCAAGGTCACTAAATCTTACTGTTAATATTTCATTGGGCTCAATTGTTGATGGATTATTTACAACGCGTACAGTCTGTCTTATGCCTTTTATGCCGTGGGGTTCCTTCGCTTTTCTGAATGGATCGAGGTCGCAGCCGTATGGGTTCATTTTTTATAAAACAAAAAATAATAAATATATAAATATGGCTGATGAAGATTTTGGCGCGATTGAATCTATTGAAGAAGAAGATGATGAAACAGAATCGGGTCCTTCATTGCAAGAAGAACTTGAAGAAGCACGTTCTTTAATCCCTTCATTAGAAGAAGAAACACCCCCTGGAGTTATTACAGCTCGTGCAGAACTATTATCAAATAAAATTAACTCATTCTATAGAAGCATAGGACTAGAGCCGCCAGAAGGCCACAGTGCTTTTGATTTTAAGATGGATAAAAATAATCATCTGTATGTAAGGACTAGTAAAGGCCTTGTACGACTTACTACAAAGCCAGACCCGGCCAAGTTTTTAAGCAAGAGTACAATTCTTAGAAATCTCCCTGTTGCCGACCGAAGGCGATTAGGCCTTATTAAAGATTTAAGGCCTGAGGCTGTTAGTGCTTTACAGAACTTGGAGCGGGGGTTGCCAACACGATCTGAAATACAAAACATCCCTCTTCACGAATTAAGTCAAAGAGCAGATGAACTAATAGCAGAAATTGAGACGAGTTTTAATGAAGAAACAATTGCCGGTTCTCAATTGCCTAGTCAAAGAGAAGGCGAGCTGAGTCCTGATGAAGAAACGGCTTTAAAAACAATTGTAGATCCTTCATTGCTTGAGCGCGAAAACGAGGCTCTTAAAGCTAGAATCAAGGATCTTGAAGCTGAACTGCGTGACCTCAGGTATGTTAGTTCTGCTTTAACAACTATAAACGAAGAACTAAAAAACAATTTGGCAAAATTTAATGAGCTAGAGAGAGAGATAGACGAAGAAAAAATTAAACTGGCCGATGCAGATGATAACAATTTAGGGTTAGAAGAAAAGGCTAGAATACAGGCGAAAATACAGAATTTAATGATACTAAGGGCAAACAGGTTATCGGCGTTGTATATTAACAGAGAAAAAATAGATACCCAAATAAGCAGAATCAGAGAAACTATAAACAAAATGATTTATGAAAATACTACGCTAGCAGAAAGAATAAGGACTCTGTTCAGAGAACAGGGGATTACAATAGTTAGTATATTAACGGCCGTTGGGTTTGCTATCTCTACACTGGTTTATGCATTAACCGGCAGTGCGCCAACAGGGCCAGTAGCGCCTCCAACGCCTCAGCCTGGTAAAAGTTGGATTAGAAAACAATTGCACCATCTGGCAAACCTATTAAAGAAGTTAGCTGTCAAAGCGCTTGATGCTCTGCCTGGCATAATAGGCAGTGTTGTTAGTTGGGTTTTGTCTACCATAGGTAAAGTGGCTGGTTATATGGCTGATCATCTGTGGACTTTGGGGGTGCTGGCTGCCGGGTTAATTTTTAGTGAAATAAAGTATGGCTAATCCAGTAAAAGTTAAAAACACAACAAGGGCTGTCTTTTCGCTAGTGTGTCTGTCGGGGTGAGGTACATCAACAGGTGGACTGCTTTCTGGGCTGCTTATAACTGGTGGGGGGTCGCTTTCTGCAGGTTCAGGGCTAGGTGCTTTTTTTAAAATGGCTGGTGCGGGCCTTGTGTTTAAGCCTTGATTGTGTCCTAAGTTTTGATCGTCTCCGGCTATGAGGATTTCATTATTATAATTCTGTATCATGCCAATCTGTAGTCTAAGGTCAGAAGGCAGCATGTATAATCCATGACCCACAACAAAGTCAACCTTTGACCTAGCATGTGAAAGAACGTTTTGGTACCTTTGTATGCTGGAAGGCAAATCAACAGCAGAGTTAATAGCATCTTCTAAATTGGCTAGAAATTGTTTTCTGGCGTCAAAGCCTGTAGATTGATCCACTATGCTAGACTTGGTCTGTGCTTGCGCTCCTAATAGACACCAAACGTACGTACGTATGGAGTCATTAAGTCTTTGCACTCCTGGCATTGTTAGGCCTTTACTTTCATCTAAGATAAATGTTGCCCAAGCATTGGGGTGTTTTTGTTCTATTGATCCCAATCTAACTTGGGAGTTTGACTTAAAAGAGGTGTGGCCAGGCCAGTAGTCAAAATTATATTCTCTACGCTGACCCGACAAATACAATGTGCCTAACCCGTGATTGCGGTCTAACTTTTGTCTAAAGTTATTTGAAGGGTTAATGTTAAATTCGTTGCAGATTCTTTCATATGCATTCTTGTCCATTGGGCTTTGAATGGATTAAACGCGTTGTCGTTGGGGAGGGGTACTTGTAGTTCAGTTAGTATGCGCCTATACTGATAATAAACATGGAAGTTATATACTGACCTTACTAAGAGGTTGGGGTGGTATAAATGGTTTGCATATGAAACACCACAGCCAGTAGTTGAGCAGTAAATGGCAAAATTTAACTGATTCTGGTAAAAAGTCATAGGGTTGGATGACCATGCTGATGGCACTCTATCACTCTTTATTGGAGGATTTAAATATCTAGTTAGTGGGTTTACAAGTCTGACTAGAAAGCCATATGATTCATCCACTGCGATGGTTAGGCTACAAAAGTCCAAAGATTTGGGCTCATAAACCCCCCGTACGTCGTAAGTGGCACTTTCATTATATTTAAAAGGCTCCATTTTAAATAGATTTTTTAAAAAAGGATTTAAAAAGGATGCACATTTATATAACTAAACAAAACACGCGTGTGTTCTTAAAGTATCCAATTGACAATAGGCGCGGTGATAGTAGGGTTGCTCTTAGATAAATTGGTTTTAAAGTTAAGTGGTTTAATATATCTGAAGAAGCTCAGAATAACTGGATTAATATTAGTAACGAAGGGGGCAATCAAATAACTCATGAAAAAATACCAGAAGGTTATTACAACTTTTGTTCTTTAAAAGAAGTATTTATCGAATTAGGCATATTGCTAAAAATTAACGAAGCAAACCTCAGAATTACTGTGCATTTTCCACCAGAAGAAAGAAGAGAATACACTTTTCCTAAAGGTCTTGTTAGAATCTTGGGCTTCCACAGTACTAGCAGATCTTATAAATTTAGTACAAGAGAAGACATCTATCAATTTGAAAGCAATGAGCCGTCTGATTTTCTCGTTAACCCAATGTTGTATGTCCATTTACAAGAGTTAAAAACAGATACTAATTTATTTGATGGCCATCCATCTACCGTTCTAAGAGTACTACCATCAATTAAGGCGGGGTTTTGCGATTATCAGTTAAGCACATTTGGTGAAAACAGTCGGTTTAAAGAATTAGTTGCGGGGTCTATAAATTCAGTGTGTGTAAAAATAACTAACCAAGATGGAAGGCCGGTTGTTTGTTCTGATTTGTTGGTAGTGCTGGAAGTAGAAGAGCGTAAAAAAATAGTAAGGGCTCAATCCCGCGGGCGTTAATCAGAGAGAAAGTTTAAATGTGCGGTTCTAGAGCAGGAAAATTATTTTGCCCGCAAACCCCACTTTCACGCGATTAGATTTGTTTAACAAAAAATAGCTAAAGGGGGTTTGCGGGCGATTAGATTTGTTTAATTTTGTAGCTATTTTTTTGGTTAAGAAAATTTGATTATGTGAAAAGGGGGGTTTGCGGGCGAAATAAGATTGCTGGCCAAGAACCGGCGTCTAATCTTTCTCTTGATGCATTATTTAATGAAGCGATTTCCAGACAAGAGGTCCTTGCCAGTATTGGTCATCTCAAGTCTGGGAAAAGCGCAGGCCCTGACAAAATCATAGGTGAAATGTTGAAACATGCAAATGTTGTTGTTATTGATTTTCTGGTTGTCTTTTTCAACAAATTGTTTTATCATGGAATTTTCCCTAAACAATGGTCACGATCCATTATCGTACCAATATATAAGAAAGGAGACGTTAATCAGCCAGATAATTATCGTGGCATAGCCTTAACAAGTGTTGTAAGTAAAGTTTATACACACATTTTAACGAAAAGGCTATCCATGTGGACAAAAGAAGAAGAAAAACTTCTTGAAGAGCAGGCAGGTTTCCGAGCAGGGTATAGTACAATTGACCATATTTTCACCCTCTACGCTATCATACAAAAGTCTTTACAAAAGAATTCTAAACTGTACGTTGCATTTATTGATTTTAAAAAAGCGTTTGACTCTGTGAACAGGAATTCACTATGGGCAGTTTTGAGGAGGAATGGTGTGAATGGCAAAATGTATAAGGCGTTAAGAGGTATTTATGATTCTGTGTTGGCTTGTGTTCGTGACAAATGTTGTTATTCTGATTATTTCAATTGTCCTAGGGGAGTGAGACAAGGTTGCCTACTGAGCCCCATATTGTTTTCCTTTTTCATTAATGAATTAGCTGTAGAATTGTCTGTGACTGGAAAGCATGGAATACAGTTGATTCCTGGGGCAGCGGAAATCTTTCTTCTTTTGTTTGCAGACGATGTCATACTGTTGTCGAATACAATAATAGGTCTTCAGAACCAGCTTGACAGCTTAAAAAGAGAAACAGATAGATTACATCTGAGTATTAATCTTAAAAAGACAAACGTAATGGTGTTTAGAAAGGGAGGTCATTTGGCTGCCAGGGAGAGATGGTTTTATGGAGGTAAAGAAGTGATGGTTACAAATTCTTACAAATATTTGGGAATGGTTTTTACCACAAAATTAGGTATTAGTAGCAGTTTAGTAGACGTCTGTAGAAGAGGGAAGAAAGGGGGAATGGACATATTGAGATCCATGAGAAAATTGAACACTGGGGATGTAGATCTGTTTTGCAAACTATTTGACACACAAATAGAGCCCATATTAACCTACGCAGCTGAAGTGTGGGGACTGGAGGAAGATAGGAAGAAAGTTGAAAAAGTGCATACCTTTGCAATAAAAAGACTCTTAGGTCTTCCCCTCCACACTTCTAATACTTTAGTTTATGGCGAAACCGGAAGATATCCCCTCTGTATTCGAATGTCTGTAAGTGTATTAAATATTGGCTTAAACTTATTAACTTACCAATGTCGAGAATTTGCACAGTCATATGAAATGCTTGTTATACAACATGAATCTGGTTACTTAAATTGGGCGTCAAATGTTAAGAGAATTTTATGCGAGAATGGAGATGAGAAAAGAAGAAGACCAAAAAAGACTTCAAAAAGCAGTCCAGCAGAGCCAGCAAGGGCAATGGACAACGTGGGAGAATGCACTCCAAAGAAGTCTCACTTGGAATGACATTTGGCACATGGCCCCTCTCAGGATCAGCTTCATTCTCAGATCTGCATATGACCTTCTGCCCTCAAATGCAAACCTGGTGAAGTGGGGGAAAACAGACGATCCTGCATGCCCCCTCTGCCATGAAAAACAAACAGTGGAGCATGTTCTAAGCTCATGTAAAGTAGCCCTGGCTCAAGGAAGGTACACATGGAGGCACAACCAAGTGCTCAAAGAGATTGTACAAGTAGTCTGGGCTAGTACCAACACCACAAAAGGGAAAATCAGGACTCCAAAAGCACCCACAACATTCTTCACGGCAGGAGGCAGCAAATCATGGCCAAGAACAACAGTGCCACTCGAAACATGCAGGCAGAGTCTGCTGGACGGGGCAGATGACTGGGAGTGCACTGCAGACCTCCCAGAATGGAAGAGTCACCCAGAGATCATCAGCAAGAGTGGCATGAGACCAGACATAGTAGTCCACTCTAAGTCAACCAAGCAGCTGATCATGATCGAGCTCACGGTGCCATATGAGAACAGAATGGAGGCAGCTCAAATCTACAAGACTGAAAAGTATGCTGATCTGGCAAACAGCCTGAGGAGAGAAGGCTATCAGGTCAAAGTCCTCACTGCAGAAATTGGAGCTAGGGGATTTGTAGGAACGTCTGCATACAGCCTCATGAAACAGCTCTCAGTTGCAGGGAAGGAAAAAAACAGAGCCCTGAAAGCAATGGCAGAAGCGGCAGAGAGGTGTTCAAGCTGGATCTGGTCAAGGAGGAACAAAAGTGAACTTCATAAGGCTTAATTTCCCTACAAATATCAGGTGTCCCTGTGGCTCAGTGGTTAAAGCGCGAGTCATTAAGTGGAAAATGAGCATGTCCAGAGGGTCATGGGTTCGAATCCCAGCCATGGCTCGTGCCAAGATGGGAAAAAAAAGGGGCAGCAGAGGGACATCCGGAGTCATGAACCGGGTGTGGCCCAACCCCCCTAGAGTGTCAGGAGATAAGGGCCGAAACACTTGCTTGAAGGGGGCTTCTCTTCTGAGGACTCTCTGCTGCCACGCTCTCCACGAGTTTCTTTCTACTGGCTAAGCCAAGGTGCAGGTTGTGAGTATGGTTTTATTAGTGAATTCAAAGATAGACTTATCTCCTGCTATAAACAGCATTGGCATTCAGAATTGGAAGCTAATGATAAATATAGGTGGTTTTATTCTTTCAAAAATGTTTTTCAAGCAGAAAAATATCTATCTTTTGTATCGGATAAATGGCATAGGGTTAGTCTTATCAGATTCAGACTAAGAGTTAGCGGCCTAAAAAAATTCAAACAATGGTTTCAAATTGAAGAAGATAAAAACGTTTGCCCATCGTGTGGAAATGGAACAGAAGATGAAATTCATTTACTGTTCAATTGCTCTGCTTATAATGAAAAACGCAAAAGCTGTGATATTCTAAATTCCTTTACAGGAAATCCTGATCAGAGATCGGTAACATATATTCTTTCAAATAACAATGAAAATGTAACGATATCCCTAGCTAGATTCTTGGCAGAAGCAATGAAGATTAGGAAAGTGTTAATTGAACAAAGTCAGCAAATTACAAGATGATTCACCATCTGTATACGCGGTTCGCGCATGCATCTCTTTGTTTCTGTCTCAGTCCCTGTCTCTGTCTCTCTCTGTCTCTCTCTCTCTTTCTCTCTTACCCTCTCTCTCTCTCTCTCTCTCTCTCTCTCTCTCTCTCTCTCTCTCTCTCTCTCTCTCTCTATCCTCTCTCTCTTCCCCTCTCTTCTCTCTGTGTGCGCGCGTGTGTGTAAGTGTGCGTGCGCGAGCGCGCGCGTGTGTATGCACCTGCATGTGCATGTGTGTGCATATTTTCTTTCATGCGTGTGTGTGTATAGTCTTTTGATAAAGATTTGAGATCATTTATGATAAAACATTTAGTCATATATGATTTTCCCCCTTGTCTGAAAGGGCTGTACAGCTATTGGACAATAAAAAAAGTGTCAGTGTGTCAGTGTTAGTGTCAGTCTCTCTCTCTCTCTCTCTCTCTGTGTGTGTGTGTGTGTGTGTGTGTGTGTGTGTGTGTGTGTGTGTGTGTGTGTTGTCTGAGTCTGTGTCTGTTTCTGTGTGTGTGTGTGTGTCTGTGTGTGTGTGTGTCTGTGTGTGTGTGTGTGTGTGTGTGTGTGTGAGAGAGAGAGAGAGAGAGAGAAAGAGAGAGAGAGAGAGAGAGAGAGAGAGAGAGTAGTAAACTGCTCGGACATAAACGATGTCAGCAAAGAACAGCAAGCATAATGTGTCAATAATCATGCGAATTGTAAACAGCATGAAAAAAAAACCCAGGCAGCTTGAGTCTAGTTATAACAAAAACATAGCAATGGGTATAAACAGCATGCCAATAACGCAGAATGGCAGACAGGATGCGAATGCCAAATAACAAGATCGTGGAATGAGCAGACAGTATGGCAATGACCAACGGCATGAAAATGGCAAATAGCATGAGTAGGACATAACAAGACGCACTGCTATGGCAAAATAGCATGAACATGGTAAGTAGTAGAGGGGCAGGAATGGCAAGAAAGCACTAGCGTGGCAAACAGCATGCAAAATGGCGAAAGCATGAAGCAGGAAATGGCAAAAAGCAATGTTATGTCAAAGAGCATGAAAAATGGCACATTGCATGAGACAGGGAAAGGTCAAACGTACATCAGTGGCAAACAGCATGAGAAATGAAAACTGCATGAAGCAGTATACAGCAAAAAGGATTGTAATAGCCGAGAGCTTGGACACGGCAGTTATCACGAGGCAGGGTGTAACAACAACAACAAAAAAGCATTGCAACGGGCGTCCAGCATAAACATGGCGTCAGACTAAGTCAGGGAAGAGCTAAGGTCAGGAGAGAGGAAACAGCATAATGGCAAACAGCATGGAAATGGCAAACAGCATGGAAATGGCAGAATGACAAACAGCATGGAAATGGCAGAATGACAAACAGCATGGAAATGGCAAACAGCATGAAATAGCAAACAGTATGGAAATGGCAAACAGCATGGAAATGGCAGAATGGCAAACAGCGTGGAAATGGCAAACAGCATGGAAATGGCAAACAGCATGGAAATGGCAGAATGACAAACAACATGGAAATGGCAAACAGCATAGAAATAGCAAACAATATGGAAATGGCAAACAGTACGGAAATGGCAAACAACATGGAAATAGCAAACAGTATGGAAATGACAAACAGCATGGAAATGGCGGAATGACAAACAGCATGGAAATGTCAAACAGCCTGGGGATGGCAAAATGGCAAACAGCCTGGAAATGGCAAACAACCTCAAAATGGCAAACAGCCTGGAAATGGCAAACAGCATGGAAATGGCAAACAGCTTGGACATGGCAAACAGTATGGAAACAACAAACAGCACGGGGACTTCAAAGAGCATGAACACCACCACCACCACCACCACCACCACCACCACCACCACCACCAACCACCACCACTACCACCCCCAACCTTTAGCCTGTCCCCTCTAGCCCTGACACTGTGACCACACACACAGAGATCTGCAGCAACGTGCACGGCGTGGACGAGGAGTGCCGCCTGTGGGCGGAGCAGGGGGAGTGCGAGAAGAACCCTCTCTGGATGGGCCGAAACTGCCAGCACGCCTGCCGCCAGTGCCACCGCGTCTGCAGCGACCGCCACACCCACCGGCAGTGCCAGTTCTGGGCTGGCAACGGCGAGTGCCAGAAGAACCCCGTGTGGATGATGGTCAACTGCGCCCTCTCCTGTCAGGCCTGCGACCGAGGTTTGTCGGTGGGAGGGTCGGGGTGGGTAGGGTGCGTGCCCTTCATGGTGTCAGCAGTATAGGTGGGTAGGTGGCCTTCAAGGTGCCAGCAGTATGGGTGGGTGGCCTTCATGGTGCCAGCAGTATGGGTGGGTGGGCGGCCTTCATGATACCAGCAGTATGGGTGGGTGGCCATCATGGTGCCAGCAGTATGGGTGGGTGTCTGGCCTTCATGATGCCAGCAATATGGGTGGATGGCCTTCATGATGCCAGCAGTATGAATGGGTGGCCTTCATAGTGCAAGCAGTATGGGTGGGTGGGTGGCCTTCATGATGCCAGCAATATGGGTGGGTGGCCTTCATGGTGCCAGCAGTATGGATGGGTGGCCTTCATGGTGCCAGCAGTATGGGTGGGTGGCCTTCATGGTGCCAGCAGTATGGGTGGGTGGGTGGCCTTCATGGTGCCAGCAGTATGGGTGGACGGGTGGCCTTCATGGTGCCAGTAGTACGGGTGGGTGGGTGGCCTTCATAATGCCAGCAGTATGGGTGGTGGGTGGCCTTCATGGTGCCAGCAGTATGGGTGGGTGGCCTTCATGGTGCCAGCAGTATGGGTGGGTGGTGGCCTCCATGGTGGCAGCAGTATGGGCGAGTGGTCTTCATGGTGCCAGCATGATCGGTGGGTGGGTGGCCTTCATGGTGAAGCAGTATGGGTGGGTGGCCTTCATCGTGCCAACAGTATGGGTGGGTGGGTGGCCTTTATCGTGCCAGCGGTATGGGTGGGTGGCCTTCATCGTGCCAACAGTATGGGTGGGTGGGTGGCCTTTATCGTGCCAGCAGTATGGGTGGGTGGCCTTCATGGTGCCAGCAGTATGGGTGGGTGGCCTTCATGGTGCCAGCAGTATGGGTGGGTAGCCTTCATGGTGCCAGCAGTATGGGTGGGTGGGTGGCCTTCATGGTGCCAGCTGTATGGGTTGGTGGGTGGCCTTCATGGTGCCAGCAGTATGGGTGGGTAGCCTTCATGGTGCCAGCAGTATGGGTGGGTGGGTGGCCTTCATGGTGCCAGCTGTATGGGTGGGTGGGTGGCCTTCATGGTGCCAGCAGTATGGGTGGGTGGCCTTCATGGTGCCAGCAGTATGGGTGGGTGGCCTTCATGGTGCCAGCAGTATGGGTGGGTGGTCTTCATGGTGCCAGGTGTATGGGTGGGTGGCCTTCATGGTGCCAGCAGTATGGGTGTGTGGCCTTCCTGGTTCAAGTAGTATGGGTGGGTGGGTGGCCTTCATGGTGCCAGCAGTATGGGTGGGTGGCCTTCATGGTGCCAGCAGTATGGATGGGTGGGTGGCCTTCATG
>CM065740.1:53949538-53964538 GCA_033310375.1 Conus canariensis
CGGTTTCCAGGACACTTGTTATAAGGTGAGGACGGGGTCGGGGAGGGAGTGGAGAGCTACGGAGGGGGATAGGGAACATTGAGGGAGTGGGGAGGGTGAGGGTGAAGCCGAAGGGGTGTGGGGTGGGTGGTGGTTGATGGGAGGTGGGGAGTAGAGGAGAGGAGAGGACGTGCGGGGGGAGGGGTTGGGTGCGAGTAGCGTGCGGTCAATGTGTGTGTGTGTGTGTGTGTGTGTGTGTGTGTGTGTGTGTGTGTGTGTGTGTGTGTGTGTGTACACGTACACGCCCTTCTGACCTTTCCGGACCAGGCCATCACAGAGAAGAGCAGTCTGAAGTCGTGGAGCGATGCCAAAGCGGAGTGCCGGGGCTATGGCGGCGACCTAGCCAGCATCCACAACGACCACGTCCACACCTTCTTCAGCCACACCCTCCTGAGGTCAGGACCCCTCTCACAGAGAATGACACCTCGACTTTCAGCCACAATCCGAAAAGTAGCACACACAATCAATGGTGCTTGCAGATGCAAGATTCAATGATTTCTTGTCCGTTTTAGAATGACAACTTTACTGTCAGACACAACTGTTAAGGACTGACTGAAAAGTAACACAATTAGTGGTGCTTGTAGATTCATGATTTCAATGCTTTGTTTGTCTGTTTAAAAGCGCCGATGAAATTTATATTGTTTTCAGCAG
The DNA here is from genome assembly GCA_033310375.1 of Conus canariensis. NCBI lineage: Eukaryota > Metazoa > Mollusca > Gastropoda > Neogastropoda > Conidae > Conus > Conus canariensis. Next base: position 53,950,229 of record CM065740.1, read on the forward strand.
GATGAGAAATCAGTAAGTTAATAATCAAAGAACAATAAAGTAGTTAATGCCATTCCCAGTTAAATGCAGACCAGTAAAGGACGAAATATACATACATTTTGCAACCGAATAACAGTAGAAATGTTGTAGCGTTTAATTACTTCACACAGTAATATTTGTACAAAAAATACAGTGGCTATCATGTCTTGAGGATGTTGCAGAAGTTGTTTTTTATTTTGCTTCTGAGTTACTTTTCGGTGTTGGTTTTAAATAATATATGGTACGCTTTTTAGCATTTTGGTGTTCGTTAAAATGCTTTGCCAGATATTCTATTCCCTGTCCACGAGAAACGAAAAAAAAACCCAACCAAACAGGCACTTAATTACGTACTGAATCATCACCACTGTCATGTTCAAATTGGAAAGAGTTCTCGTCATAAAGATGAGTACAGCTTTTAAAAGATTCTCCAAGAGAAGTCCTAAATATGACAGAAAGACGAAAACAGTAGAACGTAAAAGTAAAAGTATTTATTAGTTTAGAACAAATGTTGATATGTGTTTATACTTTTCTGCTGTTCTTGCTACGTCCATGTTGTTGTTCGGTGTATACATGGCAGGTTGTTCGGTGTATACATGGCAGGTTGTTCGGTGTACACATGGCAGGCTTTGAGCTACTTGTCTTTTTGTTTCCTTGCATGTGTCCTGTGCTCCTTGTCTGCACTCGTGGCAGGTGAAGAGGTACCGCGAGCGTTAACAGTTTTGAGTGATATGCAGTGTTATTTGTTTCATCGTAGAGAAAAATTGTTGTCACCTTCCTTTAGAATCCTTCAACAGGAGACTGCTGATGGAAAACTGCCTACATAACACACTGCCGATTTAGAGGGACTCTGAAAGGTACTGTTGATGTTCTCATAGCATCAAACAGGCCGAAGAGAGAGAGAGAGAGAGAGAGAGAGAGAGAGAGAGAGAGAGAGAGAGAGAGAGAGAGAGAGAGAGAGAGAGAGAGAAAGAGAGAGAGAGATTGTATTAGTCCAGACATTTTCTCCCCCTTCCACACACACTCCCGCCGTGTCCCGCTGCACCCCTCCGCTCCATCCCTACAGTAATCTTGCGCGGCAGAGCTATTACAGACACAGACACAGACACACACACAGACACACACACAGACACACACACACACACACACACGCACACACACACGCACACACACACGCACGCACACACACACACACACACACACACACACACACACACACACACACACACACACACACACATCTTGACCGACGTGGACGCGGTTTTTTTCATGCTGTTATCTGTGACCAGCTTGTCATGCCGAGCTGCTGTCTAAAAGCCTATCTCCATGTGACGTAGGACATGCTATACATCAGAAATCCGAAAAAAAGAAAGAAAGAAAGGAAAAGAAAAGAAAGAAGAAAAGGAAAAAAAAAAATCCGAAATGGAAAGCGGGGAGCTAACTCTACTCAACCTACCAGAAATACAGGAGTCGTCTCCCCTGGGAGACACGTAATCAACTCCTTTTTCCTCGCCATAATTTAGTTTTCTCCCCTTTTCCGTACTGCAGAGAGGGGGGGGGGGGGGGGGGGGGGGGGAGGGGGGCGGGGGGGGGGAGGGGGGCGGGGGGGGGGGGGGGGGGTTGGAGGATGTTTTAGTGTTTGGATTGGTAAGTATATCATATAACCATGCTTCTGCATACATTATCGTCCCCACCCTAACATCGTTCAGTTAAGAGATGCAATTATTACCCTTTCCAAACATCAGTGAGTCAGTTGGACAATGAATCATACTGTAGTATAAAGCGGACCTATCCTTCAGGGGCCTTTGGTTGACCAGGCTGTAACCTTTCTGATCTGGCCTCTTTCACACTGGGGTCTGTGACTGATCTGGCCTCTTTCACACTGGGGTCTGGGACTGATCTGGCCTCTTTCACACCGGGGTCTTTGGCTGATCTGGCCTCTTTCACACTGGGTCTTTGACTGATCTGGCCTCTTTCACACGGGGGTCTGTGACTGATCTGGCCTCTTTCACACCGGGGTCTTTGGCTGATCTGGCCTCTTTCTCACCGGGGTCTTTGACTGATCTGGCCTCTTTCACACGGGGGTCTGTGACTGATCTGGCCTCTTTCACACCGGGGTCTTTGGCTGATCTGGCCTCTTTCTCACCGGGGTCTTTGACTGATCTGGCCTCTTTCACACGGGGGTCTGTGACTGATCTGGCCTCTTTCACAGCGGGGTCTTTGACTGATCTGGCCTCTTTCACACCGGGGTCTGTGACTGATCTGGCCTCTTTCACAGCGGGGTCTTTGACTGATCTGGCCTCTTTCACAGCGGGGTCTGTGACTGATCTGGTCTCTTTCACAGCGGGGTCTTTGACTGATCTGGCCTCTTTCACAGCGGGGTCTGTGACTGATCTGGCCTCTTTCACACCGGGGTCTGTGACTGATCTGGCCTCTTTCACACTGGGGTCTGTGACTGATCTGGCCTCTTTCACACCGGGTCTTTGGCTGATCTGGCTTGGAGAAATTGAGCTGAAAGGGCGTTGCCATCTCTTCTTGAGAGCGACTGGATAATATGACGTTACTTTCACCACTGTGGCCTTTTTTTTTTTTTTAGACTTTGATCTGTGACGAATGTATGTCCTGTAAAGCTTGCGTACAACAGGGCGTTAGGATCACCATCAGTTCAGCCTTCAAACACTTGTCTGCGACTAATCAGGACTTCAAAGCTTCTTGATAAGACGTTCCTTTCACGATCATGTTATCTTGTAGATCTTGATCGGTGACTACTTCGTCCTTGAGAGCTTACGGATAATATGACGTCATTATCATCATCGTTTCATCTTTCAGACTCTGGTCTATGACAAGTTTGTTTTTAAATAGTTTCTGGATAGTATTACGTTAGTTTTACCATCATGGCATCTTTCAGATCTGTGACTAGTTTGTTCTAAATGGCTTCTGGATAATGTAACCAAATTTTGTTTTTTTTAAAAATGTAGAATCTGATCTTTATGTTCAACACAAACCACCCACAAAATAATAGGAAACACATCCACCCATAGATTCAAACAGAATAAAGATATTACTGGGGTACAGTGGCAATAACATAAATACTATGTGACGGACTTGAAAACAACAAATTGCATTATTGTTCACATCATTTGAGATGTAACCAAAATATGGCCATCCTGCCATCCTGCCATTCCGATTTCTGATTAGTGACTCGTTTACCATTGCCAGCTGTTCTTGATAACAGAACGGTAAACTCACTTTTTTTTCATTTTGTAGCGGGGTAGCCTACACTGGGGGCAACTACTGGATCGGCCTCACTGATGCTGACGTGGAATCGAGTAAGTGTGGGAGACGTCTTCTGTAGATCGTGTGTCCTGATCGTTCGGTTCTTTTTGTTATGTTTTATTTTTGTTTTGTTTTGTTTCGTTGTGACAGAAAATCTGAAATGAGGCAGGAAATAGTAAACAGTACAATAACAAAACAAATAGGGTAACTCTTGCTCCCATGATGGGATTAATACATACACTCACAACTCCAAAGGAACGCTGCTTACGACACCGAATCGCCTTGCAGATAAAATGACAGCACAGAGCACACAGTACAAACACAGAAACATCCCCCCCAAAATGATGTTCCAAGCTTGCCCGTATACCCTGCGCTAGACACATCTTCACAGCACATACATTTAACATTTATTCAAGACTGGCACTGTCTTTCGATCTCGAATATTGTCAGACAGGTACATGGACGAACAGAAACAAATACAGGTAACCTCGATTTCACTGAAATGAAATGTGTAGATGTGTTTAACATGGGGTATATAGGCAAGCTTGGAGTATTCCCTTTTTGGGGGATGTTTCCTTGTTTGTTCTGCGCGCTCTGTGCTGTCAAATCTGCTTAGGCGATTCGGTGTCGTGAGCAGCATTCCATTGGAGTTGTTGGTTTGTTTTGTTTTGTTTTGTTTTGTTTTGTTTCGTTCGTTTGTTGAGTTTGTGTGCGTTTGTTCTTCGATTGATTAAGCTTTCTTTCCAAGTTGAGAGTGACATGATATCAGTGTGTGTGTGTGTGTGTGTGTGTGTGTGTGTGTGTGTGTGTGTGTGTGTGTGTGTGTGTGTGTGCGTGCGTGCGTGCGTGCGTGTACGTGTGTGTGTGCGTGTGCGTGTGTGCGCGCGCGTGTATGTGTTTGTGTATAGTTACATACACGTGTGTGTGTGTGTGTGTGTGTGTGTGTGTGTGTGTGTGTGTGTGTGTGTGTGCGCGCGCACATGAATGAGTGCGTGTGGGTGTGCGTGCATTTATGCTCTCATGCTCCCTTCACATGGAAACGCACAGAATGTCAACTGTAGTGTGTGGTGGTATGCGGGCATGAAACGAAAGCACTTTTCTGGCATAAACAATTCAGTAAACCAGATACATGCCTACAACACAGATATCTGTATAAATAATCATCCCACACACAAGAAACAACAACGAAAGAAAAGAAAACAAACAAAAAAAACTACAGCACAAGCACCCATCGAATAATAAAATATGCAGATGGAACGCACTATGATTCGAAAAAGAAAAGATACATTGAGTGTTTTAAATTCATTTTCCTTTGAAAGAATGATTTAATTAAAATACAATTCCTATGAATTGCATATTAAACATACTATGTTGATAATGATGATGATAATGGTGATGAGGACGAGGAGGAGGAGGTGGAGGAGGAGGAGGAGGGTGGAGGTGGTTCTGGTGATGATGATGATGATGATGATGATGATGATGATGATGATGATGATGATGACGATGATGATGGTTGTAACAAGCAATATGGTCCAGTAAACATAAAACGCAGTATTTCCACAATGCTAGAAATTTGTTACGTCAGAACCGAAAGCTTTTCTGTCTGTTAAATTACGATGTGAACACAAGTGCCTTGATCAAACTCCAGTTAAACACTGTTACGGCGTGCAAACAAAAAAAAAGATCGATGACTGTTGAAGATGACACCACTGACAATTACACTGATGATGACGATGACAATGATGATAATGGTGATGTCGATAACAACGACCACGTTGGTGATGATCGTGGTGGTGATGATGATTATGTCGGACTTGTGATTCATGCTGGGGCCGACTGTCTTGTTGGTGTGATGATGACGTTTGTGATTTTGATCATGATGACGACGACGACGATGATGAGGATGATAATGATGAGAAAGGGGGGAAGGTGGAGGAGGAGGAGGAGGCGGATGGCAACGACGACGACGACGACGATGATGATGATGATGACGATGATGATGATGATGATGATGATGATGATGATGATGATGATGATGATGATGATGATGATGATGATGGCATACAGTGACATTGACTATGAAGATAACAACGCCAAACAACGATTGCGATTATAATGGACGAGCCTGAACACACACACACACACACACACACACACACACACACACACACACACACACACACACACATGCACGCACGCACGCACGCACACACACACACACACACACACACACACACACACACACACACACACACACACACACACACACACACACATCGCTTCACCACACTTCTTTCAATCCACCCGGCCTTTCCTCCCCCCTCCCCCCCTCCTTCCCGCCCTCCCTTCCCTCCCCTTCCCCCGTCCAACCCTCGCCATCCCCTCCCCCTCTTCCACACACCTTCACCACGTCCCTCTCCGTGCAGCCTACGTCTGGAGCGACGGGAGCCCCGTGGAGTATATGAAGTGGAGCCCCGGGGAACCGAACAACGCCGGGGGCAACGAAGACTGCGGCGAGTACAACACCTACACCGACGCCTGGAACGACAACAGCTGCTACATCGTCAACGCCTTCATCTGCGCCCTCCCCCGGGGTGTCCCCCTCAGGACCACCCTTTTCCCCATCACCACCACTCCGGGTGAGAAGGAGGTGTGGGGGTGGGTGGGGGTGGGGAGGGGATGGGGGGGGGGGAAGTCGGATGGGTGGAGGGTTTAGGGAAATGGGTTGGGATGGGAGTGTGTATTTTTACTTAGTGGTTTCAGTTTCTTTTATTTTTTTTTTAAACATTTTTATTTGCTTTTATTGTTTTTCAGTATAGATACAGGAAACAAACAAAAAACAGTAACAGCAACAGCAACAACCAGAAATTAGGTACTAAGGTTCAATAAAGACACAAGAAACAAACCCCAAAAAAGTAACAGCAACAGCAACAACCAAAAATTAGGTATAAAGGTTCAACATAGATACAGGAAACCCCCCACCCCCACCCCCACCCCCCCCCCCAAAAAAAAAAAAAGAAAAAAGAAAAAAAAATGGAAAAAAAAAAAAAAAAAAAAAAGGAACAGCAACAACAAAAACCAGAAATTAGATATAAAGGAAGCCAGAAAAAAATGAAATAAATAGAAAAGCACACAGGATAAAGGAAATAACTTCAGTTTAACATCATGTATGTCTATTGAGCGTGGTAAAATTTCGAGTGGGTTTTTAAAAGATGTATTTTAAAGAGTTGTGTGAATGAATGATTTGTGAGTTGACTTTTACGTGGTGACAGCCCTGATATGACCCTTTGCGGTCGGCTGGGCTATAAGCAACATTACCTTACCTTGTTGACAAACATGGCACAGTGCTTTAGGAAATATTCCTAAACCCGTATACGTCGTATCATTCTAGTACTGCTGCTCGTAAGAAATGTACACATTGCTTTTGACGGGAAAAAAACATGCAGGATAGACAGTCAGACAGAGAAATCAATATGGAATGGTTTCAGTTTCAGTTTCATCAAGGTGTCACTGCGTGCGGAGTAGTCCATATACGCCACATCATCAAGTTTTGAAACCACACTGCGCATGAATTAAAGCTGATGGATAAATAAAATTAATGACTAAGATTAGAGAATTTAAGAAGAGGGTCTCATGGCTACGACTTAGCAGATGTCTGACCTACGCATTAGCCCAGCGCGCTGGTCAGACCTTGAGTGCCTACAGACCTAACACTGGTTGCGGATTTTCGCTGACTTGAGTTGGACAGCGACGAGCTCAGGATTACGTCTAGTTCTGTGATGAATGCGTAAGGTGGAAGAGGGGCGAGGGGAGAAGGAGGGGGGGGGGGGGGGGGGGGGGCTGTCCTAAGCTCTGGAAATAAATCGTGAGCTCAGGAGATGATTTCATAAACGCTCGTCATAGAAATATGTACGCAGTAGAAGCTGATCATTTCTTTTGTGACGTTCGTTCATTTGAAGTTCTTCTGAAGCACCTACATTCATCAGTGCAAGTGGACAGGGTGGAGAGGTTAGGAAGTGAAGGGGTGGGTGGATGGAGGTGGTGGTGGGGGGACAGGGTGGTGAAGGGGTGGGTGGATGGAGGTGGTGGTGGGGGACAGGGTGGTGAAGGGGTGGGTGGATGGAGGTGGTGGTGGGGACAGGGTGGTGAAGGGGTGGGTGGATGGAGGTGGTGGTGGGGGGACAGGGTGGTGAAGGGGTGGGTGGATGGAGGTGGTGGTGGGGGACAGGGTGGTGAAGGGGTGGGTGGATGGAGGTGGTGATGGGGGACAGGGGGGTGAAGGGGTGGGTGGATGGAGGTGGTGGTGGGGGACAGGGTGGTGAAGGGGTGGGTGGATGGAGGTGGTGGGGGGACAGGGTGGTGAAGGGGTGGGTGGATGGAGGTGGTGGTGGGGGTACAGGGTGGTGAAGGGGTGGGTGGATGGAGGTGGTGGTGGGGGGACAGGGTGGTGAAGGGGTGGGTGGATGGAGGTGGTGGTGGGGGACAGGGTGGTGAAGGGGTGGGTGGATGGAGGTGGTGGGGGGACAGGGTGGTGAAGGGGTGGGTGGATGGAGGTGGTGGGGGGACAGGGTGGTGAAGGGGTGGGTGGATGGAGGTGGTGGGGGGACAGGGTGGTGAAGGGGTGGGTGGATGGAGGTGGTGGTGGGGGACAGGGTGGGTGGGTTCCACTGTTCGGGGATGGTCGGTGCATGGGCGTCTTAGGATTGATCTCTCTTTTCAGCTGTCTGTCTGTCTGTCTGTGTGTATGTTTGTCTCTCTTTCTGTCTGTCTGTCTGTGTGTCTGCCTGTCTGTATGTCTGTCTGTATCTCTCTCTCTCTCTCTCTCTCTCTCTCTCTCTCTCTCTCTCTCTCTCTCTGTTAACTGTATGTGTGTTTCTCTCCCCCTGTCTGTCTAATGTCTGTCAGTCTGTCTGTCTGTCTGTTCCCCCCTCTCCCCAACATAAAAATTGCAAAGATGAAAGTAAAGAAGCCCAGTACAGCTTAGTCCATGATTCAGTTTCTGATTGCTGATGATTCAGTTCCTCAGAAATGAAAACTTTTCTACTCTGGCACCGCTTTAATCCCCCCCCCCCCCACTTCCATACCAACCCCTATCACCTCACACACACACACACACACACACACACACACACACACACACACACACACACACACACACACACACACACACCAATCCCTCCAGTATCTCCCATAGTAACGTTCTCTGACTGCCTGCGGACTTTCTGCACCCGAACTTTCAACGCACGTTAGGACCTACGGGGGCGAGTTTGAGACATTTGACCTCTGACCTCTGACCTCTTTCCGGATGTCCGGAGACAGTGCCCACGTGCGACGGGACGGACTGGCTGGCCAAGAGTGGTCACTGCTATTACGTCAGCCCCCTCTTCGGACAGGACTCCACCAAGACCTGGTTCCAGGCGCGGCGATTCTGCCAGCGGAACGGAGCGGATCTTGCCAGCATTGACTCGGAGGACGTCAACAGCTTCCTGGTGGAATACGTGAGTGATGGATAGAGGCTGGCGAACAGAATAGAGCGGTCTGGAATGGGAAGAACGGAACGGATAGAAATGGAATGAGACAGGTCTGAATGCCACGAAGGAGAAGATGGTAGAGCCCAGCTGAATGGTATAGGTATGATAGTACTGGGACAGGTCTGAATGCCACGAAGGAGAAGATGGTAGAGCCCAGCTGAATGGTATAGGTATGATAGTACTGGGACAGGTCTGGATGCCACGAAGGAGAAGATGGTAGAGCCCAGCTGAATGATATAGGTATGATAGTACTGGGACAGGTCTGGATGCCACGAAGGAGAAGATGGTAGAGCCCAGCTGAATGGTATAGGTATGATAGTACAGGGACAGGTCTGAATGCCACGAAGGAGAAGATGGTAGAGCCCAGCTGAATGGTATTAGGTATGATAGTACTGGGACAGGTCTGAATGCCACGAAGGAGAAGATGGTAGAGCCCAGCTGAATGGTATAGGTATGATAGTACTAAATGTTATGGGATGACACTGACAAGAATGGAAGAAAGGAGTATGGAATATTTATCCGTCTCTCTGTCTGTCTGTCTATGTATGCACGTATGTATGTATGTATGTATGTATGTATGTATGTATGTATGTATGTATGTATGTATGTATGTATGTATCTATCTATCTATCTATCTATCTGTCTATGTAACTACCTACCGATCTACCTTCCAACCTGCCTACATATCTATCTATCTATCTACCTATCTCTCTGTCTATCTATCTATCTATCCATTTATCTATCTATCCATCTCTCTCTCTCTCTCTCTCTATATATATATATATATGTATATACCTACCTTCCAACCTGCCTATCTATCTATCTATCTATCTATCTATCTATCTATCTATCTACATATCTAACTATCTACCTATCTATCTATCTATCTATCTATCTATCTATCTATCTATATATCTATCTGTCTCTGTGTGTGTTGTGTTGAGAGAGAGAGAGGGAGACAGACAGACAGACAGAGACAGAGAGATAGCGACAGTGAGAGAAAATCTGAAAACATTATAAAAATGTAATAATAACTCTAACAATCGCACGGATCGACGTAAAAAAAAAAAGAAAAAAAAAAAAAAAAAGATAGCAAACCGCACTGCCCTTGACAAAAGGAACCAAACAGAAACATCCGCCTAACAGCTGTCGTCTTGTCGCCAGTCGTCGATGTTTTTGTTGGTTTGTGTTTTTGCCTTCATTTCCTGCCAGACTGACATGACGATTTATTTTCTGTTGTGCCATATCCCATAATGTTATAAAAGGTGTCTTGGTCTGGCAGACGACTCGTCAGCAAGCGACCTTACGTCCCTACTGGATCGGCTTCAACAAACTGGGACGCACGACCTATGAGTGAGTAGACCATGACGCCATCTTTCCCGCGTGTTATGTTCGTCATTTTTTGTTCTCTCTCTCTCTTTCGTTCTTTCTTTCTTTCTCTCTTTCTTTCTTCCTCTCTTTTTTCTTTCTTTCTTCTCTCTGTCCTAGAGAATTGATCATTAACACTGGCCGACCCTTGATTTTTTTTTTTTTTTTTTTTTTTACAATTCAAGGTTAAAAGCTGCAGTCTGTTTCGAGAAGGGGGAGCATTTCGTGTCAGTTTCAGAGTTATTTCCCTTCAGTTGTTCCCTGGAAAATAGGTTGTTTACATTGTGTCGTCACTTCAGGACTTTTCACAGTTGTAAGAGTATTGACTGCATGTTTGGTGCTGGACAATTTCTGGGTCATGAAGGGATCCAAATTTCATGAGTTCTGTTGTTTCTTTTTTTGGAATTAACTGGCATTTGTTCCAGTTTACAAATTCATATTCCTACGATTGACATTTCGTGTGTATCATTACGGCTACAGTGTTTGTTCCCGAGTTTTAGCAATATACGCGCAAAATAATAAAGCGACGAAATTCGCCGCCAGTCTTCCCTTTGTTACAGTTTGTACAACTCATTTGTAAAAACTAGTTGCCAAGTGAGACGACTGCAGGCGGAAATCTAAACAAATCAGCGAACTGCCAAGAGAAACGTGGACAAACGAGTCACAAGACAAAACACGACGCGTTTCGACCTCTTAGGTCTTCTTCAGGCAAGACACAAACAAATAGGACAATGAAAATCAACGAGCAATCACTTAGCTTTGATCACTTCAGCTCAAGGTAGGCGTTGAATGAGAACGAGGCTGTTGGAAGGGAGATAATGTGTGAGTCAAGGTAGCAATGATGATAATTATATTACTGATGGGAATACTAATAAAGGTAAAAATATTGAAAAAAAATAGGAGAAAGGAGAGTGGGTTAGAGGATTACCAACATTACCATCGCCATCGCCGCTAAGGCTGTTGCCACGCCAACCCTGCTATTTAAGAATCCTCTAACCCACTCTCCTTTCTCCTATACTACAATTGCTATTGCCTTATTATCACCAAAAGTAGTAGTAATCCTGTCTTAATTTTATTTTTTCAATATTTTGACCTTTATTAGTATTCCCATCAGCAATGTAATTATCATCATTACTACCTTGACTCACACATTATCTCCCTTTCAACAGCCTCGTTCTCATTCAACGCCCACCTTGCGCTGAAGTGATCAAAGCTAAGTGATTATTCGTTCATTTCCATTGTCATATTTGTTTGTGTCTTGCCTGAAGAAGACCTAAGAGGTCGAAACGCGTCGTGTTTTGTCTTGTGACTCGTTTGTCCACGTTTCTCTTGGCGGTTTGCTGACATTTATTTAAAATCAATTTGTAAGATTTTCTGAAGTGATGCTTCACTCAAAGTATAGTTCTTAGTTGCCAGGACATTGTATGCGAAAAAGCTATATAAACTGAAACGAAAGTCTCAGTTAGTTGCCACGACATTGTATGCGAAAAAGCTATATAAACTGAAACGAAAGTCTCAGTTAGTTGCCACGACATTGTATGCGAAAAAGCTATATAAACTGAAACGAAAGTCTCAGTTAGTTGCCACGACATTGTATGCGAAAAAGCTATATAAACTGAAACGAAAGTCTCAGTTAGTTGCCACGACATTGTATGCGGAAAAGCTATGTAAACTGAAAACGAAAGTCTCAGTTAGTTGCCACGACATTGTATGCGGAAAAGCTATATAAACTGAAACGAAAGTCTCAGTTAGTTGCCACGACATTGTATGCGGAAAAGCTATGTAAACTGAAAACGAAAGTCTCAGTTAGTTGCCACGACATTGTATGCGGAAAAGCTATGTAAACTGAAAACGAAAGTCTCAGTTAGTTGACAGGACATTGTATGCGGAAAAGCTATGTAAACTGAAAACGAAAGTCTCAGTTAGTTGCCACCACATTGCATGCGGAAAAGCTATGTAAACTGAAAACGAAAGTCTCAGTTAGTTGACAGGACATTGTATGCGGAAAAGCTATGTAAACTGAAAACGAAAGTATCAGTGTCTGAACATACACGAGAATGAAGAAAGTTTGATAAACAGTTATTTCTCTTTCGTCTGCATTTTTGTGCTTTCATGTTTTTCCCCACTGACTCTTTATCTGTCTGTCTGTCCGACTCTCTCGGACTGCCATAAATTGCAAGAATATTTGGATGCTTTCAAGACTGAAACGATTTCGTTAATGTTTAAGGAAGCTTATGGTTTAATTAGTTTGGATACAGAAGCAGCGCTCTGTAAGTTTTATTAAATTATTGTTAGCGCAGCAAGTCCCATGTTGAAGACTGTTGTCATGGGAGTTTTAGCAACAACCCCTGGTTTGACTCTGAATGCAAGCAACAACGTCAAGCGGCGAGACACTCCCTTAGAATATTAAGGAAAGCCAAGAAAAATAAACGGGAACAAAATATATCGGATGAGGAAATAGACATCCTGAGAATAACGTACACGAGCAAACGGAGTGATTATAAAAGTTTGCTACAACAAAAGAAGATGGATAATGAAAAGCAGACAATTATATTATTGGAAGATGATGCGAGCAATCCCCAGAAGTTCTGGAGTACTCTGAAAAACTATATAGGCAGACCGATAAACCAGAATTCTATTGCTGCTGCTGAATGGTTTACTCACTTCTCAGAGGTATTTAACCAAGATTGCCCCAGTATTAACATTAACGAGACGTTGCCTAATTGTTACCATTTGGATGCATGTTCTAGCGTGGATACTGACTGTAATGTACTAGATGAGGAGATCTCATACCAGGAAGTTCTTGATGCAATGTCTGCACTAAAAAACAACAAAGCAGCCGGTCCAGACGGGTTTTCGGGAGAATTTTATAAACATGCAGACCCAGAGGTTGGACTAGTTTTAAAGAAGTACTTCAATACATTATTTGATTCAGGTACTTTTCCACTCGGGTGGTCAGAAGCCATCATACAGCCAGTATATAAGAAAGGTGACATAAATTCACCGGATAATTACAGAGGTATTTCCTTATTGAACATCTGTGGAAAGCTTTACAGTTATATTCTAAATAAGCGTTTAACTTCTTGGATAGAGGATAACAAATTGTTAAACGAGGCCCAAGCTGGATTTAGACACAAATATAGCACAATTGATCACATATTTACCCTCTTATCATTAATTCAAAAACAGTTTGGCAGTCATGGAAAGTTATATTGTGCATTTATTGATTTCAAAAAAGCATTTGATTTTGTTGATAGATGCTGTTTATGGTCCATTCTAAGAAAAAACGGCATTGGAGGCAAAATGTATAAAGCTATTCAAAGTATGTATAACATTGTCAATATATTGTGCCTTTATTGATTTCAAAAAAGCATTTGATTTTGTTGATAGATGCTGTTTATGGTCCATTCTAAGAAAAAACGGCATTGGAGGCAAAATGTATAAAGCTATTCAAAGTATGTATAACATTGTCAAAGCAAAAGTTCGTGCTGGTAGTGAACTTACATATGTTTTCATGTGCCCCAAGGGATTAAAACAAGGAGATATTTGTAGCCCTGTTTTATTTTCCCTGTTTATGAATGAGTTGGCAAATGACATTAATCAAAAAGGAAAACATGACATAACACTTACACCTGAACAAATACAAATATTGATTCTGCTTTTTGCTGACGATGTAATTTTGTTGTCGTATACTGTGATTGGTTTGCAGCAGTAACTAAATATTTTATGTAACGCTGCGAAAATACTTGGACTGATAGTAAATATGGATAAATCTAAAGTGGTTGTCTTTAGAAAAGGTGGCCATCTTGCCGCTCGTGAAAAATGGCTTTACGATGGACAGTATTTAGAGATTGTTAACCAGTACAAATATTTGGGTGTAATTTTTTCAACAGGTGTGTCCTTTTCGTATGCGTTAAGGGACATGGCTGACAGAGCAAAGAAAGGTGTAACTGGTATTTTACGACTTCTTTGGTCCCTCGGTAATCAATCTCCTCAACTGTTCTTCAGGCTTTTTGACTGTCAGATACAACCCATACTTACATACGGTTCAGAAGTATGGGGTCTCAGCGCTGATTATTCAATCATCGAACAGGTACATTTATTTGCGATTAACAGACTG
>CM065740.1:53977038-53979538 GCA_033310375.1 Conus canariensis
CGCGCGCGCGCGCAGCACACACACACACACACACACACACACACACACACACACACACACACACACACACACACACACACACACACACACACACACACATATGAAACACGGGAACTAATTCTCTGTAATTCTTATGGGGGAAGAATCCCCCACACCCACCTTCTCACCTACCCACACACGCGCGTGCGCGCGCGCACAACACACAGCACCACGCACGCACGCACCAGGCACGACCACGCACGCACACAGACACGCGCGCGCACACACACCAAACACGGAAACTAACTCTCTCAGCCTGTAAACCTCATGGCGGGAAGAAAACCACGTTTTTTTTTTTCACCTATGACCTGACTCAACGGGTGGATTCATATAGGATCCGTCTGACCAGTGTGGACTCTGCATTCTCCTGACTGTCCTTTAGGTGTCACGTGTTTTCAGAACATTGTACAGGGCTTTCAGAAAATCGTTGTCCAAATTGAAGACTATAGGAATGACAAAAAAAAGTACATTAACAAGCTGCGATGAGTTGAGCCCAATATAGATGATATGCAGACAATATGCGAAGAAAACCGAACGGATGATTAACTCTGCAGAATAGGGAAGGAGTGAGCGTGGACTACAAGGAAAGAACGGTATTTTTGTTACATGAGTTGTTGAGAGTTTGTGTCTCTATTTTTGTCTCATACTAATGGGTCATTACCAGTGACTACTAGTGATACTTCTGTTACTGCTGCTGCTGCTACTACTTCTACTCCTATTATTATTATTACTACTACTACAACTACTGGTACTGTTGCTGCTGCCACAGCTCTGCTGTTGCTGTTGTTTCTACTGTTGCTGCTGCTGATCCTGCAGCTATCGCTGCTTCTGTTGCTACCGCCATTATTAAAACTTCTAATACTGCTACCTACCCCCTTACCTCTGTTAAATCTCTCCAAGTGCTCAAAGTGAAACGCACTCGGGTTGGAGAGAGTCGTCCCAAATCAAAGCCAGAATTAGTCTCGTCCTGTTCCAGAACTATTCTGTAGTAGGTGATATGGGACATTTTTTTGTCCAGTATCACCCATGGGTGTTATAGCCTCACCTTGTTCCAGAACTATTCTGTAGTGGGTGATATGGGGCATAGTCCAGTATCACTCGTGGGTGTTATATAGTCACGTGACTATTTCCAGTCCGTCACATGGGACAGGAAAGTTTGGGTACGTACCTAAATTCACTCTATGTTGATTCAAATTCAGCTTTTTTATGCTCTGACCAAATGAAACTCTACAATTATATAATATATTATTGTTGAAATCAAATCTTTGAGACATCCCCTACTTTTGAGAGGCAATAGTACTACATTCTGCTTGTGCCCTCACATTGTGGAATTGATTGTGATGAAAGAGTTGACAGACTGGCAAAAAGTGGAGCTTAACATGCTGGCAATGCATGTAGTTTAAATATTCCTCTGCCTCTTCTACAGGAATATTGATTATTACAGAATGCGTGTTGGAAGCTCTTCAGAAAGAAGCTAGAGGATTTGGGGTACTTTTTGTCCAACCCCCCCCCCCCCCCCCCCCCCCCCCCCCCCAAAATCAGTCACCACGTATGAGACTATTTTAAGGAATCGAAATGGCGCATATCATGTTAGGTCAATAACCTCTTTGATTTACAGACTTAAACTTAATGCTTTGAAAACAAAATTTACTAATGACGTAAAGTGCCTTTGTAGTGATAAATATCAAATACGCATAAACTTCTGTACGCAGTTGAGACTTTTTTTACCTGCTTTATCTGAATCTTTCTTGATGAAATTTCATGAATGATTCCTCACGAATATGTGACATTGAGGTAGCATTAACTCAGAGTCTGAACTTTTACTTTCCTGAAATAAGATGCAGATGTTGTATCTCAGGATATGATGCTACCTGGTTTATATTTTATAATCGTTGCTGCGTTCTTTTGTGTGTGTGTGTGTGTGTGTGTGTGTGTGTGTGTGTGTGTGTGTGTGTGTGTGTGTGTGTGTGTGTGTGTGTGTGTGTCTGTCCAAGATCACATAACGTGAACTGTCATTAAATCGAAGACTACTCTACGGGATGCTTCTGGGTTATGCCCAGATCTTTCACCGGGGAGTGAATTTGAAACAGGATGAAAAATATTTCTCGCCAAAGTTCAGTGTTGGCCCCTGCAACTTCAGGTGCAGTGTGCTTTGTTTGATGTATTTGTCCTGTAACTTCAGGTGCAGTGTGCTTTGTTTGATGTATTTGTCTTGCAACTTCAGTTGCAATGTGCTTTGTTTGATGTATTTGTCCTGCAACTTCAGGTGCAGTGTGCTTTGTTTGATGTATTTTTCGTTTGAGACACTTTGAGAATTTTCAAACAGGGGAGTGATTTTGGAATGAGAGCAGTGATTTTGGAATAAGAGGAGTGATTTTGGAGTGATTTTGGAACAAGAGGAGTGATTTTGGAATAAGAGGAATGATTTGGAACAATCGGACTGATTTTGGAACAGGAGGAA
>CM065740.1:53984538-53997038 GCA_033310375.1 Conus canariensis
TGTGGATGGTCAGCAGAGATAGATGGAGTCTGTAAGGCCAGTTAGCTTTAACATCACAGGTGGAATGGATTGTGGATGGTTCAGCAGAGATAGATGGAGTCTGTAAGGCCGCAGTTAGCTTTACATCACAGGTGGAATGGATTGTGGATGGTCAGCAGAATAGATGGAGTTCTGTAAGGCCGCAGTTAGCTTTAACATCACAGGTGGAATGGATTGTGGATGGTCAGCAGAGATAGATGGAGTCTGTAAGGCCACAGTTAGCTTTGACATCACAGGTGGAATGGATTGTGGATGGTCAGCAGAGATAGATGGATTCTGTAAGGCCGCAGTTAGCTTTAACATCACAGGTGGAATGGATTGTGGATGGTCAGCAGAGATAGATGGAGTCTGTAAGGCCGCAGTCAGCTTTACATACAGTGGAATGGATGTGGATGTCAGCAGAAAGATGGATTCTGTAAGGCCGCAGTAGCTTTAACATCACAGGTGGAATGGATTGTGGATGTCACAGATGATAGATATTGTAAGCCAGTCAGCATGACATCACAGGTGGAATGGATTGGATGGTAGCAGAATAGATGGAGTTGTAAGGCGACGACAGAATCAGCAGGGTTTGAAACATTACAGGTGATGAATGGATTGTGATGTCAGCAGAATAGATGGATCTGTAAGGCACAGTTAGCTTTGAACATCACAGTGGAATGGATTGTGGATGGTCAGCAGAGATAGATGGAGTCTGTAAGGCCGCAGTAGCTTTAACATCACAGCAGTGGAAGGATGTGGATGGTCAGAGAAGATGATGGATGTAGCGCAGTAGCTTTAACATCACAGTGGAATGGATTGTTGGAAAGTTACAGATGTAGATACGACTGGAGTCTGTAAGGCCACAGTCGAGCTTTAACACAGTTGGAAGGGATTAGTGGATTGTCAGCAAGAAAAGAGGTCTGTAAAGGTCGCGTCAGCTTTAACATAACACAGTGGAATGGATTGTGGATGTCAGCAAAAGATGAGTCTGTAAGGTCGCATTAGCTAACATCACAGGTGGAATGGATTGTGGATGGTCACAGAGTAGATGGATTCTGTAAGCCGCAGTAAAGACTTTAACATTACAGTGTAGATGAATGATTGTGAGTACACAGAGGAAGATTGAGATTGTAGAGACCATATTTGAACAACACAGGCAAACGGATTGTGTGTTAAAGTTAAGATGTCAGAAATGCCCTACTTGAACACTCACAGACAAATGGATTGTGATGAAGTACAGAGTAGATGGACTATTAACCACACAGACAACACAGGTTGAAATGTTACAGATGTAGATGGACTTTGAACCGCAGTCAGCAACAACAGGAGTGGTTTGGAGAAAGTTAAGATGTAGTGAACCTATTGAACACAACACAGACACACCGGAGTGTTGAAAAGTTAAGATCGTAGCATGACTATTGAACACAACACAGACAAACGGAGTGTTGAAAAGTTACAGATGTAGATGACCTATTGAACACAACACAGACAACACCGGAGTGTTTGAAAAGTTACAGATGTAGATGACCTATTGAACACAACACAGACAACACCGGAGTGTTTGAAAAGTTACAGATGTAGATGACCTATTGAACACAACACAGACAACACCGAGTGTTTGAAAAGTTACAGATGAGATGACCTATTGAACACAACACAGACAACACCGGAGTGTTTGAAAAGTTACAGATGTAGATGACCTATTGAACACAACACAGACAACACCGGAGTGTTTGAAAAGTTACAGATGTAGATGACCTATTGAACACAACACAGACAACACCGGAGTGTCTGAAAAGTTACAGATGTAGATGACCTATTGAACACAACACAGACAACACCGGAGTGTTTGAAAAGTTACAGATGTAGATGACCTATTGAACACAACACAGACAACACCGGAGTGTTTGAAAAGTTACAGATGTCGATGACCTATTGACACAACACAGACAACACCGGAGTGTTTGAAAAGTTACAGATGTCGATGACCTATTGAACACAACACAGACAACACCGGAGTGTTTGAAAAGTTACAGATGTAGATGACCTATTGAACACAACACAGACAACACCGGAGTGTTTGAAAAGTTACAGATGTAGATGACCTATTGAACACAACACAGACAACACCGGAGTGTTTGAAAAGTTACAGATGTAGATGACCTATTGAACACAACACAGACAACACCGGAGTGTCTGAAAAGTTACAGATGTCAGATGACCTATTGAACACAACACAGACAACACCGGAGTGCTTTGAAAAGACGATGTAAATGACCTATTGAACACAACACAGACAACACCGGAGTGTTGAAAAGTTACAGATGTAGATGACCTATTGAACACAACACAGACAACACCGGAGTTTGAAAAGTTACAGATGAGATGACCATAACCAACACAGACAACACAGAGTGTTGAAAGACAGACAAGGAGACCTTTGAAAACACAGACACACCGGAGTGTTTGAAAAGTACAGAGGATGACTATTGAACACAAAGAAACCGAGTGTTGAAAAGTAACAGATGTGAGACCATATGAAACACAGAACACACCAGGTGAAAAGTACAGAGTAGATGACCTATTGAACACAACACAGACAACACCGGAGTGTTGAAAAGTTACAGATGTAGATGACCTATTGAACACACACAGACAACACCGGAGTGTTTGAAAATTACAGATTGATACCTATTGAACACAACACAGACAACACCGAGTGTTGAAAAGTACAGAGTAGTGACCTATTGAACACAACACGACAACACCGAGGTTGAAAAGTTACAGATGTGATGACCTATTGAACACAACACAGACAACACCGGAGTGTTGAAAGTTACAGATGTGAGACCTATTGAACACAACACAGACAACACCGAGTGTTGAAAAGTTAAGATGACATGACCATGACACACAAGACAACACGGAGTGTTGAAAAGTTACAGATGTAGATGACTATGAACACAAACAACAACACCGAGTTGAAAAGTTACAGATGTAGATGACCTATTGAACACAACACAGACAACACCGGAGTGTTGAAAAGTTACAGATGTAGATGACCTATTGAACACAACACAGACAACACCGGAGTGTTGAAAGTTACGATGTGATGACCTATTGAACACAACACAGACAACACCGGAGTGTCTGAAAAGTTACAGATGTAGTGACCTATTGAACACAACACAGACAACCGATGTCTGAAAAGTACGATGTGAGACCTATTGAACACAACACAGACAACACCGAGTGTTTGAAAAGTTACAGATGTGATGACCTATTGAACACAACACAGACAACACCGGAGTGTTGAAAAGTACAGATGTGAACCTATGAACACAACACAGAAACACGGAGTGTTTGAAAGTACAGATGCAGACCTATTGAAACACGACAACACGGAGTGTTGAAAAGTACAGAGGAGACCTATTGAAACAACACAGACAACACCGAGTGTTGAAAAGTTACAGATGTCGAGACCTATTGAACAACACAACAACACCGGAGTGTTTGAAAAGTTACAGATGTGATGACCTATTGAACACAACACAGACAACACCGGAGTGTTTGAAAAGTTACAGATGTAGATGACATTGAACCAACACAGACAACACGGAGTGTTGAAAAGTTACAGATGTGATGACCTATTGAACACAACACAGACAACACCGGAGTGTTTGAAAGTTACAGATGTAGATGACTATAACACAACAACAACACCGGAGTGTTTGAAAAGTTACAGATGTATGACCTATGAACACAACACAGACAACACCGGAGTGTTTGAAAGTTACAGATGTGATACCATGACACAACACAGACAACACCGGAGTGTTGAAAAGTTACAGATGTAATGACCTATTGACACAACACAGACAACACCGGTGTTTGAAGTTACAGATGTAGATGACCTATTGAACACAACACAGACAACACCGGAGTGTTTGAAAAGTACAGATGTAGATGACCTATTAACAAACACAGACAACACCGGAGGTTGAAAAGTTACAGATGTAGATGACCTATTGAACACAACACAGACACACCGGAGTGTTGAAAAGTTACAGATGTGATGACCTATTGAACACAACACAGACAACACCGGAGTGTTGAAAAGTTCAGATGTAATGACCATGAACACAACACAGACAACACCGGAGTGTTGAAAAGTTACAGATGTAGATGACCATTGACACAACAAGACAACACCGGAGTGTTGAAAAGTTACAGATGTGATGACCTATTGAACACACACGACAACACCGAGTGTTTGAAAAGTTACAGATGTATGACCTATTGAACACAACACAGACAACACCGGAGTGTTTGAAAAGTTACAGATGTATGACCTATGACACAACACAGACAACACCGAGTGTTGAAAAGTACAGATGTGATGACCATTGAACACAACACAGACAACACCAGTGTTGAAAAGTTACAGATGTCGATGACCTATTGAAACAACACAGACAACACCGGATGTTGAAAAGTTACAGATGAGATGACCTATTGAACACAACACAGACAACACGGAGTGTTTGAAAATTACAGATGTGATGACCTATTGAACACAACACAGACACCGGAGTGTTGAAAAGTTACAGATGTATGACCTATTGAACACAACACAGACAACACCGAGTGGAAAAGTACAGATGTCGATGACCTATTGACACAACACAGACAACACCGGAGTGTTGAAAAGTTACAGATGTGATGACCTATTGAACACAACACAGACAACACCGAGGTTTGAAAAGTACAGATGTGATGACCTATTGAACACAACACAGACAACACCGGAGTGTTTGAAAAGTTACAGATGTGATGACCTATTGAACACAACACAGACAACACCGGAGTGTTTGAAAAGTTACAGATGTAATGACCTATTGAACACAACACAGACAACACCGAGTGTTTGAAAAGTTACAGATGTAGATGACCTATTGAACACAACACAGACAACACCGGAGTGTTTGAAAAGTTACAGATGTAGATGACCTATTGAACACAACACAGACAACACCGGAGTGTTTGAAAAGTTACAGATGTCGATGACCTATTGAACACAACACAGACAACACCGGAGTGTTTGAAAAGTTACAGATGTCGATGACCTATTGAACACAACACAGACAACACCGGAGTGTTTGAAAAGTTACAGATGTAGATGACCTATTGAACACAACACAGACAACACCGGAGTGTTGAAAAGTTACAGATGTAGATGACCTATTGAACACAACACAGACAACACCGGAGTGTTTGAAAAGTTTGAACAACGAGGTTGAAGTAGGTGTTGACACAGAAGGTTGAAAGTTAGTGGTGACTTTAAAAAAACACCGTGTGAAAAGTACGTGTGATGACATTGACAACACAGAACCGAGTGTGAAGTCAGTGGACCTATGAACACAACACGACAAACCGGAGTTGAAGTAGTGAGATATTGACACACAAACACACCGGTGTTTGAAGTTAAGTGTGTGTATTGAACAACAACACACGAGTGTGAAGTAGAGTGATACTATGAACAAACAGACACACGGTGTTGAAAGACGAGTGATGACCATTGAACAACCGACAACACGGAGTGTTGAAAGTTAGAGTGATGACTATTGAACACACACAGACAACGGAGTTGAAGTTACAGATGTGATGATATTGACACACAGACAAACGTGTTGAAAAGTTAAGATTAGATGACTATTGAACACAACAAACACACGAGGTGAAAAGTTACGATTGAGACCTATTGACACAACAAGACAACACCGGATGTTGAAGTTACAGATGTAGATGACTATTGAACACAACAAGACAACACGGAGTGTTGAAAGTTCAGATGTGATGACTATTGAACACACACAGACACCGGTGTCTGAAAGTACAGATGTGATGACCTATGACACACACAACAACACCGTGAGTTGAATATACAAGAGTAGATGACTATTGAACACAACACAGACACACCGGAGTGTTGAAAGTTACGATGTAGACCTATTGAACACAACCGACAACCGAGTGTTGAAAGTTACAGATGTAGATGACTATTGAACACAAACAGCAACACCGGAGTGTCTGAAAGTTACAGATGTGATGACCTATTGAACAAACACCACCGGAGTGTTGAAGTTACAGATGTGTGACTATTGACACACACAGACAACCGGAGTGTTGAAAAGTTACAGATGTGATGACTATTGACACAACACAGACAACACGGAGTGTTGAAAGTTAGATGTGATGACTATGAACACAACACAGACACACGGAGTGTAAAAGTTACAGATGTGATGACTATGAAACAACACAGACAACACGGAGTGTTGAAGTTACAGATGTGATGACTATTGACAAACACAGACACCGGAGTGTTGAAAGTTACAGATGTGATGACTATTGAACAAAACGACAACACGGAGTGTTTGAAAGTTAAGATGTGATGACCTATTGAACACACACAGCAACACCGAGTGTTGAAGTACAGATGTGATGACTATTGAACAAACAAGACAACACCGGAGTGTTGAAGTTACAGATGTGATGACTATTGACACAAACAGACAACCGGAGTGTTTGAAAGTTACAGATGTGATGACTATTGAACACAACAAGACACCGAGTGTTAAGTTACAGATGTCGATGACTATGAACACAACACAGACAACACCGGTGTTTGAAAAGTTACAGATGTGATGACTATGAAACAACACAGACAACACCGAGTGTTGAAGTTACAGATGTGATGACTATTGACAAACCAGACAACACCGGAGTGTTTGAAAGTTACAGATGTGATGACCTATTGAACACAACACAGAA
The DNA here is from genome assembly GCA_033310375.1 of Conus canariensis. Classification (NCBI taxonomy): domain Eukaryota; kingdom Metazoa; phylum Mollusca; class Gastropoda; order Neogastropoda; family Conidae; genus Conus; species Conus canariensis. The sequence goes on from CM065740.1 coordinate 53,991,394, forward strand.
ACACGAGTGTTTGAAGTTACAGATGTGATGACCTATTGAACACAAACAGACAACACCGGAGTGTTGAAAGTTAAGATGTGATGACCTTTGAACACACACAGACAACACGGAGTGTTTGAAAAGTTACGATGTAGAGACTATGACACAAACAGACACACGGTGTTTGAAAGTTAAGATGTGATGACTATTGACACAACACAGACACACGAGGTTGAAAGTTACAGATGTATGACTATTGAACAACACAGACAACACGGGTGTTTGAAAAGTACAGATGTGATGACCTATTGAAACACAAGACAACACCGAGTGTTGAAAAGTTAAGATGTAGATGACTATGACACAACACAGACAACACCGGAGTGTTGAAGTTACAGATGTGATGACCTATTGAACAACACACAACACCGGAGTGTTGAAGTTACAGATGTAGATGACCTATTGAACACAACAAGACAACACCGGGTGTTGAAAAGTTACAGATGTAGATGACCTATTGAACACAACACAGACAACACCGGAGTGTGAAAAGTTACGATGTAGATGACCTATTGAACACAACACAGACAACACCGGAGTGTCTGAAAAGTTACAGATGTAGATGACCTATTGAACACAACACAGACAACACCGGAGTGTCTGAAAAGTTACAGATGTAGATGACCTATTGAACACAACACAGACAACACCGGAGTGTCTGAAAAGTTACAGATGTCGATGACCTATTGAACACAACACAGACAACACCGGAGTGTTTGAAAAGTTACAGATATAGATGACCTATTGAACACAACACAGACAACACCGGAGTGTTTGAAAAGTTACAGATGTAGATGACCTATTGAACACAACACAGACAACACCGGAGTGTTTGAAAAGTTACAGATGTAGATGACCTATTGAACACAACACAGACAACACCGGAGTGTTTGAAAAGTTACAGATGTAGATGACCTATTGAACACAACACAGACAACACCAGAGTGTTTGAAAAGTTACAGATGTAGATGACCTATTGAACACAACACAGACAACACCGGAGTGTTTGAAAAGTTACAAATGTAGATGACCTATTGAACACAACACAGACAACACCGGAGTGTTTGAAAAGTTACACTTTCAACAGAGATAATCAGTTTCTCGACGAAAACAGTGATTATGATCAAGAAAACGACTTTTAATACCATTTTCACATGTAAACAGCGATTATTGCGGTACAAAAAAGTAGTTTCGACTCGAAAACAGTACGTACTGGTTTTTACGCCATTCAGCGTTGGATGATGCGTCCAAAGAAGGGAAAGCATGAGCCTAGTGCAGCATGAGGGGATGAAGAGAGGGAATTATGCCAGTCATCTCCGATAGTCTAGACATTTGCAAGGCAGCTCTTTTAAAGACTTACAGTTCTCGCGATATCACTGATACCAATACTCATGCCCAAGTTCACGAAAGTCATGTTTGGCCGCCATGCCAGATTGAAAGCAACATAAAAATCGAAATATGAAGTTACGTCAATGATAATTACTTCTTTTACATGTAAACACACACACACACACACACACACACACACACACACACACACACACACACACACACACACACACTCACGGAGGATCTGTTTCCTTGAACAAATTTATTATGATTAGAAAGAAAAAGGAAGAACATTTGTTATTTATATTTTAAGGCAATAAAGCTTCCATTAGAGTGAGAACACCTTTACGTGGGTAGTAAGAATACCAACCGTACTTTGAAGCACCGGAAAACTGTGCTGTACTACCATAATGGAGGCACACAAGGTACAAAGCCCTATACTGACAGTGTCCTCTGTCTTCCTGAGGAAAACGATCACCATGCTTCAAGAAAAACATCGACAATAGTAAAATCAAGAGGATAGTAATTATGCTAAATGTCTTTGAGGATTCTCAGAAGATTTTAAAATAGAAAAAAAGAAAACCAGAACAAGTATCAACAACGTTTCGGTCATAGACCGTCTGCAGGACTTGTGACAGAAAAAGAAAAACAAAGAGGATAATAATTTTTTTCATTTCAGGAAATCAGGGAATAGAATTCTGACGAGATTTTGAAGATGATGCTCTCTCCCTGTTTCCCCGAAGAAAGGATTTTTCAGCTGGGACTGGTTTCGCCTGGAAAATAATACTTGTTCTTAAAAAAAAAAAACAGTTATGAAATTTTTCCTCTGAAAAAGGTACTATCACTGTTTTTTGTTTGATAAAGGATGATAATTATTCCCTTGAGAAGCTGATAATCACTGGGTTTACTGAGTTGTTGGCGTGAATAACTTTTCACTCCGTTCTCCCAATGATAAGACTTGTTATCCTTCACGAATGCAAATGATAAGAAATAATCTTTCTGCCCAAAAACAATTTGTATTGTTCAAGAGAACACAGCAGTAACAGGCGATTTCACAGGGGGGAGGGGGGGGGGGGGGTGGGGGGGGAGGGGAGGGGGGTGTCATTCCATAAGAAAACAATGGTAATAAGAACTGCCCTGAAAAATAGTAGAAATAGGTATTTCTTGTCAACGAAACCGGGGTAGATTGCCCCATAGGAAAGGTTATTGTAATTAAGAAAGAAAAAGAAACAGCAATAGTAACTTCATTCCTGGGAAATCAACTGAACAAGAAAGAAAGAAAGAAAAGAGCAATAATAAGCAGTTTTTTTTCAGTTAAAGTCGTCTCATTTCTTCAAGGTTTAGTTGATATAACAGTTAAAACAGCTAGTATTGAATATGAAGGTAGCACACTCCTACAGTAATGACCGAACGGCCCGGAAGACACAAGCGTGTGATGTGATGTACATCGTGTGTGTGTGTGTGTGTGCGTGCGTGCGTGCGTGCGTGCGTGCGTGCGTGTGTGTGTGTGTGTGTGTGTGTGTGTGTGTGTGTGTGTGTGTGTGTGTGTGTGTGTGTGCTGGAGAGAGGGGGGAGAGTGAGGGGGGAGACACCGTAGGGAAAGAGTGTAGAGGATGATTATGTTTATCTGCAGGTATAATTCTGTGTCTTTAAATGTATATTGGTCTTGTTGATGTTACAGTTTATATGCCTTAATCGTATGTGTTCCCTTTCTTCTCTTCATTCTTAAACGTTCGGCTTTTATATTGTAATGGCGCCTGGAGCCTCACGAGGGACAGGCGTCACTTTTTATTATATTGTCATGATCATGATGATGATGATGATTATGATGATGATGATGATTATTGTGTGTAATCAGTGCGCACAGAGTTGGTGTGATGGTGTGCAGATATGAAACCCACCTTTATCTTAACTGTTCGTCCTCCCTACTCTCTACAATATCATCACAGGGGCTACGTTATCGGGAGGAGAGATCGCCGGCATCGTCATCGGTCTCCTGGTTCTCTTCGTTGTCGTGGGCGCCGTGGTCTACGTCGTTCGTCGGTACAGGGAGATAGCAGCCTCACACCCCAGAGAGGAAGCAGCGTCAGGCTTCGAGAACGCCCTCTTCACCAGGGGAGATAACAAGGAGGAGGTGGCGCTGTCCTCCAAGGATGACGTTTCCGCTCACGTGACCAATGGCTCTAACCTCGGGTCCGTGGAGCTGAACCCCGGGGAAGGCAATGAGTGTTGACTCTTGGTGGATGAGGACTGGGTTTCTCTGGAAGGTTGACTCTTTCTCGTGTTCTGTTCAGGTACATTCCAAGCTAGGGCTTTAGTGTTGTTGTTGTTGTGTATATTTCGTTTAGTTGCATACACTCGATGTTTTGGAATGTTAGTTTCAGTGCGGTCTGTCTTTCGTCACCACATGTCTGCATGGCTCTGCTGCTTCACGCACACACGCACGCATGCAGGCACGCACATTCATAGGATAGACTGCCACTTTATTCATTACGTATTAAACGTGTCAATAATAATATTACCACCAGGCTTCTGTTTTGATTATAGTTTTTACAGTTTGTGACTGAAAACGGAGCATATTCCTCAGGGACTTAATATATAACAAATGGCAGCCAAGACTGTTACAGAATAAATCTTTTCTTCGACCTGACTGATGACAGACTTGAGAAATATCCAATTACGATCATTCAGCAAGACATCGTAAGCAACCATCTCGGTCGCCACCACGATAGCCACGATGCCGGCCTTCGTTCTTAGCTGAGCAATAAGAAAATGATACGCCACATTCAGTCGTGGAATATCCGTTTTGGCCTTTATTTATTTAAAGATAAACTCGCATCTGTTTGGTGAGATTTAAATTGGCGCACGTTCTCTTTTTTACGTGCAAGCATCACACGCTATCATTTGTCTACCATCTTGCTACGAATGAACGCGAAGTTGAAGGATATGAGCAATGAGTGAGATGGTGAGAGATGTACACAATGAATGAGAACCAAGGACTGTAGCATTTTGTTGCTATGGTGAACGCTTGAAAGCACCTAATCCGACACGAACACCTGCTTGTCGCACCCGTTCGCCTAGCCCCTATGCAGACGAATGTACACAAACGGAAGAAAGAAGTATATGACAATATGACAAGCAATAAGGTTCAGTCTTGTGCCTTCCATCAGAATGCAGAATTACTTCTTTCTTTTCTTCTAAAGACACACTTGGTCTTTCTAATTTGTTGAACTTGAGTAACATACACATATTCTTGGCCATCTCACTTGGCATTCATTTCTGGCCATTCGTTGGGATCTATCCCACTCACATCATTTATCAGTTTCACATGGCAGAGGATGCAGCGGTGGTACTTAGCCACCTTGGTTTGACCGGGTGGCTATTGTCTCTCTATAATCATATATATTGCATGAGCATTTAGAGTTTGATGATGTTGGGTTCGATTCTGTGAACCATTGCCATTACTGCCGAGGTTGATGTTGTTTTCTTTGTTCTTGTTGTCGTTGTCGTTTTGTTACTGTTGCTGTTCTCATTGTCGCCTTTCTTGTTGGCGATATTTTTCCTGTTTTTGCTGTTTCCTCCAATGTTTCCACTTTCAACAGTGGCGTAGTCTGCAGTGTGGATGCTTTATAACACAGGCTTAAACCATTGATTGATTTCCAGTTGGATGGTAAATTATCCTTGACCTCATAAGCTTTCTTCTCTAAATTCTGCCTGCTTTTTCTAAATGTTTGTTTGATTTTGTTCATTTTCCGCACTCTGTGTGTGTGTGTGTGTGTGTGTGTGTGTGTGTGTGTGTGTGTGTGTGTGTGTGTGTGTGTGTGTGTGCGTGCGTGCGTGAGCGCGCGTGCGTACGTGCCCGCCTGTTCATTCTAACGCCTCTTTGACATAATATATTCTAGATGATTGAGTGTAGGAAACAAGAGATTATCAAGCTGAAAGCTGCTGGCACGCGGACGACTAGAAAGCGAACCGACGGGGGAGTGGTCTATCTATCCATCTGTTTATCTATTGATCTATATTCCATTGATCCAGGGGTGTGCACAAATGTGCGTGTGTGTATATACATGTGTGTGTATGGATGGGTGCGTGCGTGCGTGCGTACGTACGTGTGTGCGTGCGCGCTCGAGCATGCGCGCGCCTGTGCGTCTTAAAATAAACGGTCATAAGCGTGTCACGTTCAATCAAAGTAAGAATTTTTAATAAAAAAGGAAAAAACCCAGTATGTACTGACGACGCTACAGTTATCTTTGGAAACAGAATAAATGCCATTAAGC
>CM065740.1:54002038-54024538 GCA_033310375.1 Conus canariensis
TTGCAACCAGCCGCTGTGTGGAGGTGGTGAGCGTTGTGCACTGCGGCTTGCCGCTGTGTGGAGGTGGTGAGCGTTGTGCACTGCCGGCTTGCCGCTGTGTGGAGGTGGTGAGCGTTGTGCACTGCCCGCTTGCCGCGTGGAGTGTGAGCGTTGTGCACTGCGCTTGCCGCTGTGGAGGTGGTGAGCGTTGTGCACTGCCGGCTTGCCGCTGTGTGGAGGTGGTGAGCGTTGTGCACTGCCGGCTTGCCGCTGTGTGGAGGTGGTGAGCGTTGTGCACTGCCGGCTTGCCGCTGTGTGGAGGCGGTGAGCGTTGTGCACTGCCGCTTGGAGACTGTGGCTTCCATACCCACCACAGCCATTTATTTGTAGGGGTTGAGGAAACGGACTGAGCGGGGTAGATGGAGCGACACTTAGGATACAAAAAACACCAATCAACCAACCAACCCAACAAGAACAGAAAAGCCCCAAAGTTATCAGCACATGTGAAACCATCGGTCTACAAATAACATACATAAACATACAGTATGAATCTGTACACCTTCAAGAGGTTATAAATACGGTTTTGACGTCAGTAACACGTGCTTAAAATCGACGATTCTTGTAAAAGCCATGGAAGCATTCGTTCGTTAGCCTCATTGCTGTTGATATTCTGCAATGTCGGATCACACCAGCTCAACCTACAAATGTTTGAAAAATGCAGACATGACATCTAGAACAGCTTTTAAAAACTCTCAATCAGCACGAAGTCTATTTACATGCATACATGTCATTCTCATGCAAACAGAAGCAGCGCTTCTCGGCGGCTATTAACAACATCATTCATGATTCACCGTTAACATGCCTTTAACAACATTCTTCATGACTCACTGTAATACATACGTCACCTATCATTCATAACATGTCCTATGACTCACTATAACATGCTGTTCATTAGTTGTTCACAACATTATTCCAAGTTCATGGGCTAATTGTCATGCTTTAGCAATTCACCACATTATCCACGATTCGCTGCTGAGACCCCTTTGGTCCGTTATTTACATCATGTTCCCCCATACTCTCTGTACACCTGTCCCCCCCCCCCTCCAATACTCTCTGTACACCTGCCTTTCATCAGCCATTCATAGCATTCATACTATACTGAAACATTTGTTTTTCACTGTACACATGCCTTTCATCAGCCATTCATAACATTCATATTATACTGAAACATTTGTTTTTATCAGCTGTCCACAATATTATTTAGGATTCACATAAACGTATCTTTGATCAGCCAATCACAAGATGATGTATAATTTATAGTAAATATGTCGCTGATCAGGTAATCACAATATAAAGAGGCTTCACCGTAAACCTGCCTAAAAATGAAATTAATCACAATATAAGGAGGCTTCATCGTCAACCTGCCTAAAAATGAAATTCCCACGAAAAAGAAAAGTCCATATGTCATTATGAAATGGCCCCTTGAATAATGTCCACCCAACTGTGTTCATGCCTTCCTCTGGAGGCGAACGGCGAACAGCTGCTTGACACAGTTATCATCACGAGCACTTCTCCAGCATGTTGGACACAATAACATGCATGGTTTACTCTGGTAGCGACACTTTTCAGTGTCGACAATGCTGTTCGGAAGTCACTCTGAAATGGCCCCTGATAGTGTGTGGACAGAACTCTGAGAACTGCTTACAACACTGTCCATGGTTTTGCCATAGACTACTCATAAGCACTGTTCACCACACGGAACTGCCTCTTCCGTTGCTCTCTCGCGCTTTCCATGGGAGACTCTAACACAGCGTTCATCACCATGTTCATTGGCTACACACAGTAATGAACGTTTACCATGAAAGCGTCCCTGATCAGTAATCCATAACACCACCAGCCATTTTGGGAAAGGTGAAAAACTGATAAAGCAGGGAAATCAAAGCTCCAGTCACGAGTCTGACGACGGGACGGCTTCCCACGACTTTTCACCACAGTCCATCATCTCTGCCCCCCCCCCCCCCTCACCTTCCCCCTCCCAGTTGACAGCACCCTTCATCCACAGCCCGCAGTGCTGTTTTTCTCCCTCACGGGGAACAACATGAACATGTGTATAACAACACAGATGTGATAAAACACTGTCCATGATGATCAATCGTGAGTATCACTGTTCATCTTTAGTAGCCACAAGACGCCCTTTGACCTACCTCCAGCATTGTTTTATGAGACAGTCTGTCATGAATCGCCTGCAAACCCGTTCCTCTTTAATCAGAAGACGTCATTGATAGTTTAAGACACCTTGAATCTTTTACCAGAAGAAGGTTCGTTATTGGATGTATGTCATACTCTTCATGTACTTCCAGGAGACGGCCCATTACATGTCGTCTGCAATATCTCGCGCCTTTTACCAGGAATGGGCCCATTATTGATTGTGTGTCATGCTCTTCATGTTTTACGATTAACGGTCTGCAACACTCTCCGTCATTTACCTGGAGACAGTCTATCGCTGTCTGCAGTGCTCATCATTCTCCGTCCTCTACCAGAGACTGGTCCATGACTGGTTTATATGACGTCATCCTATCGTCTGCAGTGCTCATCATTCTCCGTCCTCCACCAGAGGCTGGTCCATCACTGGTTTATATGACGTCATCCTATCGCTGTCTGCAGTGCTCATCATTCTCCGTCCTCCACCAGAGGCTGGTCCATCACTGGTTTATATGACGTCATCCTATCGCTGTCTGCAGTGCTCATCATTCTCCGTCCTCCACCAGAGGCTGGTCCATCACTGGTTTATATGACGTCATCCTATCGTCTGCAGTGCTCATCATTCTCCGTCCTCCACCAGAGACTGGTCCATGACTGGCTTATATGACGTCATCCTATCGCTGTCTGCAGTGCTCATCATTCTCCGTCCTCCACCAAAGGCTGGTCCATGACTGGCTTATATGACGTCATCCTATCGCTGTCTGCAGTGCTCATCATTCTCCGTCCTCCACCAAAGGCTGGTCCATGACTGGTTTATATGACGTCATCCTATCGCTGTCTGCAGTGCTCACCATTCTGCGTCCTCTACCAGAGATTGGTCCACAACTGGTTTATATGACGTTCTTCAGCCTTTACAAGGAGACCGGATCATACCATGCTCTTCATTACGTTCCAGGAGACGGCCCCTGGACAGTTGTCTGCTATACACTTCGTTTTTTTCTTTGAATTACCATACTACGGTCCATTATTGCTTTTCTCAAATCCCTTTCACACTTTACTAGAAGACAGCCAATGATCATTAGCAACTCTGAGCATCAGTTGCCCCTGATAAGTTGTGAACAACATCATAGATTTTCCAGCATATTATGACGCCTCACCAACTATGAGCGACACGGCACATGTTTGATTATGAAATGGCCTTTGATCAACCATAAGCAACACAATACAAGCTTCACAATGAGATAGCCCCCGATCAGTTGCAAGCAACGTCATTTACATTTCACCTTCATATGGCTCCTGATCGATTCTCAACAGTAGCTGCCGTTATTTCTGCAAGCGAGGAGCCATCTGTCCACACTGTCAACTGTCCACATTTCAGTACTGACGGTTTTCCTCGTCATCCAGATCAATGTTTGATCTACTGTATTTTATCACAGTGCCGCCTATCAAAAAAAAAAAAAAAACCCTAAGCAATCACGCAAGGAAATCTAACTCGGTATAACTCGATTCAGACCATACGCAAAACTTCATAAGGTACGCAATAAATACATTGCAATTATCAATACAGAGTTCAACACGAGTATTTTAAGGCATGAGACATGTGATTATGTACACGTTGTACTTCGTCTGTGCAAAAATGCAAACCAATGACATGCAGCACTGACTGGACTGAATATCATTCACACTGGACTGAATATCATTCACAAGGACTGAATATCATTCACACTGGACTGAATATCATTCACAAGGACTGAATATCATTCACACTGGACTGAATATCATTCACAAGGACTGAATATCATTCACACTGGACTGAATATCATTCACATGGACTGAATATCATTCACACTGGACTGAATATAATTCACAAGGACTGAATATCATTCACACTGGACTGAATATCATTCACAAGGACTGAATATCATTCACAAGGACTGACGAATATCGACTTGTGTGGCATTAATGTTGACACATTACAATAACTGACTGACAACGCACATACAGCAAATAATTTATGTCATGATTTTGTATGCTGCTGATGAGAGGCCGAACAATTGTCCAAAACAACCCGTTCGTGATTTGTACATGTCGTCGTCCACAACGGTTTCGTTTATTTCCACCGTCCACAAACTATCCAGAAGGTCTGTTACTGAAGAGACACCAGTGTTAGCAGAAATAATCATCCACAGTTGTTCATGATGAGGTCAACACTGAAAAGCGATTAAAACTGTGCCCAACTGGAAACACACTCCGAAAAGGCAGAGCCGTTGTCTTCAAGGCCCCGTTGTGCTTGCGGATAAGCATCATTCTGCTGATGTGAGGACTGAAGGTTCAATGGCTGTCTGAGACAGACAGGTCGGGGGACATCGTGCCTTCCTGTCCATGACGTGCTATCTGTGGTCCCTCCCTGGTCCTTTGGAGGAGGTTTTACAATGAGCACCCACATGGGACTGCATGAAAACAGCACTGAGCTTAACAGCTGATACTTTCTCTCTCTCTCTCTCTCACACACACACACACACACACACACACACACACACACACACACACACACACACACACACGAGCGCAGGAAAGGACGCCCACACGAATACACATACGTAGAGCTTAAACAAACGAAAACGCATCCAGACTGTTGTCAGGTTTCGACGTCATCCCTAAAGACGGAATGTAGCTCTCTTCATAGTGATATTGAGAACGATCACATGCCAAGAAAAAAAAATCACATTGTATTATGAGACGGCCCTTTAAATTATGTCTGCCACACCATTGTCACAAAAAAGGGCTTAACCCTAAATCTTCCAGGAATGAAGACATGTCAGCTAAACCTTCACAACACAACGAACTGTTGATTCTGGTATCTGGCACCACACAAACTGGGACATCAGGAGAGAAAAGGCATCCGTATGTCCAACGCACGCGGCTGTCAGTGAACAAGGCAGGAACGTCTCACGTGTTTTGGCGGGCACTCGGTGTGTCAACACGGAAACGTCTCACGTGCCTCAGCAGAGACAGCGTGTCGACATGGTGTTGAGTGCTTGCAAACTATTTCTTTGTCAACATGGGAAGTTTGATGCATTTGGGGTGTCAACAGATGTCACCAGGTTGTATTCTGCAACTTGAATGGGTGATGACGTTGTCAATACTGGGATGAGAAAGTAGAGTGAGGAAATCAGAACGTATTGTGAGGCAACCTTTTAACAGTTCAGTGCAATGTGGAGTCAATACAGCACTTCACCGTGCTGACCAGGAGATGATGAACGCTACGTCGCTTGACCAGGGGTCGAGTGGGCATGGTAGAAATGACGGCAATGACATCCCAATGACGGATGTAGGCGATACAGGGATGGTGAGGGCAGCAGAAACATGACCAGGGGTCGACTGGGCATGGGTAGAAATGACGGCAATGACATCCCAATGACGGATGTAGGCGACACAGGGCTGGTGAGGGCAGCAGAAACATGACCAGAGGTCGAGTGGGCATGGGTAGAAATGACGGCAATGACATCCCAATGACGGATGTAGGCGATACAGGGATGGTGAGGGCAGCAGAAACAATGACCAGGGGTCGACTGGGCATGGGTAGAAATGACGGCAATGACATCCCAATGACGGATGTAGGCGATACAGGGCTGGTGAGGGAAGCAGAAACATGACCAGGGGTCGACTGGGCATGGGTAGAAATGACGGCAATGACATCCCAATGACGGATGTAGGCGATACAGGGATGGTGAGGGAAGCAGAAACATGACCAGGGGTCGACTGGGCATGGGTAGAAATGACGGCAATGACATCCCAATGACGGATGTAGGCGATACAGGGCTGGTGAGGGAAGCAGAAACATGACCAGGGGTCGACTGGGCATGGGTAGAAATGACGGCAATGACATCCCAATGACGGATGTAGGCGATACAGGGCTGGTGAGGGCAGCAGAAACATGACCAGGGGTCGACTGGGCATGGGTAGAAATGACGGCAATGACATCCAATGACGGATGTAGGCGATACAGGGATGGTGAGGGCAGCAGAAACATGACCAGGGGTCGACTGGGCATGGGTAGAAATGACGGCAATGACATCCCAATGACGGATGTAGGCGATACAGGGCTGGTGAGGGAAGCAGAAACATGACCAGGGGTCGACTGGGCATGGGTAGAAATGACGGCAATGACATCCCAATGACGGATGTAGGCGATACAGGGCTGGTGAGGGCAGCAGAAACATGACCAGGGGTCGACTGGGCATGGGTAGAAATGACGGCAATGACATCCCAATGACGGATGTAGGCGATACAGGGCTGGTGAGGGCAGCAGAAACATGACCAGGGGTCGACTGGGCATGGGTAGAAATGACGGCAATGACATCCAATGACGGATGTAGGCGATACAGGGCTGGTGAGGGCAGCAGAAACATGACAGGGGTCGACTGGGCATGGGTAGAAATGACGGCAATGACATCCCAATGACGGATGTAGGCGATACAGGGCTGGTGAGGGCAGCAGAAACATGACCAGGGGTCGACTGGGCATGGGTAGAAATGACGGCAATGACATCCCAATGACGGATGTAGGCGATACAGGGCTGGTGAGGGCAGCAGAAACATGACCAGGGGTCGACTGGGCATGGGTAGAAATGACGGCAATGACATCCCAATGACGGATGTAGGCGATACAGGGATGGTGAGGGCAGCAGAAACATGACCAGGGGTCGACTGGGCATGGGTAGAAATGACGGCAATGACATCCCAATGACGGATGTAGGCGATACAGGGATGGTGAGGGCAGCAGAAACATGACCAGGGGTCGACTGGGCATGGGTAGAAATGACGGCAATGACATCCCAATGACGGATGTAGGCGATACAGGGCTGGTGAGGGCAGCAGAAACATGACCAGGGGTCGACTGGGCATGGGTAGAAATGACGGCAATGACATCCCAATGACGGATGTAGGCGATACAGGGCTGGTGAGGGAAGCAGAAAGATGAAAGAAGTACGCACAGACAATGGTTGGCCTTCAACGTAGAGTGGGATGACAGTGATGGCATCGACAATATGGCATGGGTAGTCTACTGGACTACGGGTGTTGGGTGGTGGGGGTGGTGATAGAGTAGGGGGTAGACAGGCGTAAGGAGATTGGACCCCCTCTCTCACTAGTTTAACAACTCGCAATCCACGTCTTAAACATATGGGGAAAGGGAGTTCCAAAGCGGGGGTGGCGACATTGTTGGCCAATGTCTCCTAGCTGCTGCAGCTTCTCAACATCAGCCACATGTGCCACTGTGATCTTCATGTTAACTGGACAACGGCTGGACCCAATGGCATGGCGACAGTCCCTTTATAACCATTGAGACATCTTACGTGTTGTGGACAACCCCCAAATCAGCCCCTGACGCAGCAGGACACCAGCAGAATGTGGGCTGGAATCTGCAACGAAGCCAGCGCTTTTCCACAGCGTGTGGCATCCGTGCTTTGGCGCTGCCCCCTCACTACCGTTCTTAACGGTTCCACGCCTTCGGTGGATCTGTTCACCCTCCCATCCCTTCCACCGCCTCCCTTCCACATTCCTCTCGGGGAAAAAAACCGCTGTCTATACCATTCAGTTCCAGATTTTATGGGACTGACAAGTGCCAATATGTGTGTGAGATTCTATGCCTGAAAGCAGGCCAAGATAATGTAATTGTGTGGTGGCCAAGATTGCATGTGATAGATGATGGTTACGACGAAAACACAGGTCCTGAGGAGGCATGACTAATACACCAGAGTGTGTTCGTGATTCGTGGCTTTGAAAGTTTTTATTAGATCAGATGTGATCGGCAAGATTCACGACAAACAAAACCACGAGTTCCTAACACCACGCAGTCACTACAGCAGGGGCACGCGCGGGACTGTGGCTTCAGAAGTTGGTCCCACTCAAATGTTTAGCACTGTTATATGCACACCCGGGAGACTCTCTGGAGTGTTGCTTCCAACCTTGCTGCCGGTGTTGATGCCGCTCTTGGTGATGACAGCGGGAGAACTGGCACAGAGGTGGTTGGCGGTGGTGATGTTGTTGAGGGTGATGGTGGGCGTGGTGGTGGAGGTAGCAGTACTCCCCCCATTCTCCAGGTCATGTGACATCCCAGCACTCTCATGGGTCGAGCTCTGGGAGGGTGTAGCGGAAGCGGGGGTCACGTTACTGACGCACGGGGTGGAGGGGATGCTGTTCACGGAGGGGGAGGGAGACGGGCAAGCGTCCAGCAGGATACTGGGGGAGAGAGGTGAGGGTGTGATGTCCGTGGCGCGGATCCTGATAGTGGTGGTTTTGAGGCCCTGGTGATGACAGGGGAGGGCGGTGGAGTCGGGTGGGCGATGACGGGTGGGATGGGGGTGGGCGGAGTCCTGGTCAGAGAAGGGAGGTGGTGGGGGCGGGGTGATCCTGTGCAGCGCGTTGCGTCCCTCCCTGCGAGCCAGTAAGTCTCCATCTCCCCTTTGCCCTGTCGAGGGAAATAATCCAAATTCCCAAATGCATGAAACTGTTGGAGGATGTGCACAATACTACCTTCTAATCACTATCTTAAATCGAGAGAACGTAGCCCTGTGCTTATTAACATTCAAATATTTTTGTGTGTGCGTATGAGCGCGCGCGCGTATGTCTATGTGTGCGTGTGTGTGTGTGTGTGTGTGTGTGTGTGTGTGTGTGTGTGTGTGTGTGTGTGAGAGAGAGAGAGAGAGAGAGAGAGTGTGTGTGTGTGTGTGTGTGTGTGTGTGTGTGTGTGTGTGTGTGTGTGTGTGTGTGTGTGTGTGTGTGTGTGTGTGCGTGCGTGCGTGCGCGCTCGCTCGCGTACGAACCACATACATACACACATAACGAGAGAGAGAGAGAGAGAGAGAGAGAGAGAGAGAGAGAGAGAGAGAGAGAGAGAGAGAGAGAGAGAGAGAGAGAGATTCAAATGATTTACACGCTAATCGCTACAAAAACATGAGTTGTAATTAATTGCTCTGTCCTCGTTGTAAAGAATCAGTCGAAGATGAAGTTCATTTTGTTTTGCAGTGCCCTGATTTCCGTTGGCAGCTAATACCTAGGAAGTTGTATAATCAGCCATGCATGTTTCGTTTTGGCTTGCTGACGTCATCAGAAACAGACAGTGCGATTCGCAGTCTAGTTCTTTTGATATAAAAAAAGCTTTCCAGGAAAGAGAAACACTGCTTCCGTGATTGTTTGCATGTTATAACTGTCAGGACTGGTGATACTGCTGCCTTTATAACAATTTTACAGTGATATTGTTATCGCCCTTTCTATATGGGGCTAAGGCCTTAAAGGAATAAATCAACTGAGAGAGAGAGAGGAGAGAGAGAGAAGAGAGGGGGGGGAGAGAGAGAGCAGAGAGAGAGAGAGAGAGAAGAAGACAGAAGAGAGGAAGAAGACAGACCTGACGATGAGAGACCAACCTTGACAGCACGACAATCCGCCTCTTCAGCACTGACGTGTCCTGGATCTGATTTCAGGGCTGTGTCACCGCATACGATCGCAGCTGTCCTTCATCATCCAAGCATTAGTCCCCAGCACGAGTCGCACTTATCATTCCCAAAGCATCGTCAGTCTGTCTCACATCGTCAGTCGTCACCTTCATCATCCAAGCTTCGTCATCCACCTTCTCATCCCAGTCACTCATCAGTCACCTTCATCTCCCAAGCATCTCATCAGTCACCTTCACTCCCAACATCGTCAGGTCACCTTCATCATCCCACATCGTCATCCGTCACTTCTCACCAACCTCATCATCAGTCCCTTCATCATCCCCAAAGCTCGTCAGTGTCACTTCATCATCCCCAAAGCATCGCAGTCTGTCACCTTCATCATCCCAAAGCATCGTCAGTCAGTCACCTTCATCATCCCAAAGCATCGTCAGTCTGTCACCTTCATCATCCCCAAAGCATCGTGTCACCTTCATCCCCAAAGCATCGTCAGTCGTCACCATCATCCCAAAGCATCGTCTCGTCCCTTCATCATCCCACATCGTCAGTCCACCTTCATCATCACTCGTCCACTCCACCAACATCTCAGCTGCCCCATCATCCCCAAAGCTCGTCATCTCATCCCAAGCATCGTCAGTCGTCACCTTCATATCCCCAAAGCATGCGTCGTACCTTCATCATCCCAAACATCTCAGTCTGCACCTTCTCATCCCCAAAGCATCGTCATCTGTCACCTTCATCATCCCCAAAGCATCGTCATCGTCACCTTCATCATCCCACCTTCATCATCCCCAAAGCATCGTCAGTCTGCACCTTCATCATCCCCAAAGCATCGTCAGTCAGTCACCTTCATCATCCCCAAAGCATCGTCAGTCTGTCACCTTCATCATCCCCAAAGCATCGTCAGTCTGTCACCTTCATCATCCCAAAGCATCGTCAGTCTGTCACCTTCATCATCCCAAAGCATCGTCAGTCTGTCACCTTCATCATCCCCAAAGCATCGTCAGTCTGTCACCTTCATCATCCCCAAAGCATCGTCAGTCTGTCACCTTCATCATCCCCAAAGCATCGTCAGTCTGTCACCTTCATCATCCCCAAAGCATCGTCAGTCTGTCACCTTCATCATCCCAAAGCATCGTCAGTCGTCACCTTCATCATCCCCAAAGCATCGTCAGTCTGTCACCTTCATCATCCCCAAAGCATCGTCAGTCTGTCACCTTCATCATCCCCAAAGCATCGTCAGTCTGTCACCTTCATCATCACCAAAGCATCGTCAGTCGATTTCACCTATCATCATCCCCAAAGCATCGTCAGTCTGTCACCTTCATCATCCCCAAAGCATCGTCAGTCAGTCACCTTCATCATCACCAAAGCATCGTCAGTCTGTCACCTTCATCATCCCCAAAGCATCGTAAGTCAGTCACCTTCATCATCACCATCCTCATCGATCAGTATATCAAAAGAAATTATGTCCCTTCACTAAAGCACTGCCGTTGAAACTGTCATATCATTAGCTTCAGCGACCTGTCCCTCAACCAAGTTGAGATGTGCTGTCATTCTTGTTTTTTGTCACACACCACACACACACACACACCCACAAGCACGCACGCACACTACACGACACGCACCCACAACCAGCGCGCGCGCGCGCGCGCGCGCGCGCGACACAGACAGACAGACAGACAGACACAGACACGCACACACACACGACACAGAGAGACAGACAGACAGACATACACACACACGCGCGCGCGCGCGCGCGCGGTCAGTGTGAAGAAGGCGAAATTAGGGGTGCATTCCTTGCATAAAAGGCTCCTAGTCCGTTCTCTTTCTCGTTTATCTGGTTTTAAAACAGGGTAGCCCTAAAACAATAAGATAATGAAAAAAAAAAACGAAACAAAAACGACTTTGTGTTTATTGGAGTCTTGTCATATTTTTAAGCCACTGAAGGAGTTTATTTTCATCTGATTGAATGTTATGATGATCAGATCAGAAAGAAAGTTTCCAGCAGGCAATGTTCACTGAGAAACAGACAAATCATGTTGGCCTGTATTGTATCCGAGTGTTAAATTTGAAGTACGAATGTGCTCTGTGACAACTCCTGTTTCCTCTTCTTCGTTCTCTGAATGCTTAGCAGAATGAACACTCTTGAAACATGTGTGCAGCCGTGTGTGAATAGGTGCCCGCACTCGGCGTGTGCGCGCCTGCGTACCTGTGAATATCTGTCTGCTGAGAAACTGCCAACAGACAATGCGCGTTCTTCTTCTAGCATCTCGGAGCTTTAGGAAGAGGTGCATATCTTAAATTACGTCCCCTACTCTCAGCCTTCACTTCTCCTGTCTTTTTATACATAAAATATTATTACTATGACTATATTCATATTTTCATGTTTACTATGTTATCATTACATAATTACTACTATTATTATTACCATTTATTATTGTATTATTATCATTATTACTATTTTGTTATTATTATGATTATTATATTTGCAATTAACCTGTTGGTGACAATACTGGAAGAGTCTAGAATCGCTGGAAAAGATACTGCTTTCGACTTACATGTTTCTAAACCCCACCAGCATATGCTTTCATCGATGAACCGGAGTTTAAAAATCAGTATGAAACTCAATTCAGTTAATCTGTGTAGGCTACGGTTTACAGCCGTTCATTTAGAACGTTGTGGACACACACGTCTGTAATACAGCTACCATGTTGTGTTAACTGCACTTTTCGCTTTCCGTGACAAATAAAATCTGAGAGAGACACACGCACGTACGTTTGCCGTGGGATTCCATTCTGCTGGCCGTGTTCACTGTGTCTCCGAAGAGACAATACCGGGGCATTTTAGTGCCCACCACCCCCGCCACCACAGGACCTGCAACACCCCCACCCACACACAGCAACCTCAGCAATTGTACTTAGAACGAGGGGTCCAGTCAAATCATTCTGTTTGTAGCTACACCACCACCACACACACAGCAACCTCAGCAATTGTACTTGGAACGGGAGTCCAGTCACATCATTCTGCTTGTAGCTACACCACCACCACCACCACACACAGCAACCTCAGCATTGTACTTAGAACGGGGGACCCAGTTAAATCATTCTGTTTGTAGGTACACCCCTACCCACACAGCAACCTCAGCATTGTACTTAGAATGGGGGGTCCAGTCACATCATTCTGTTTGTAGCCAAGCCGACGACAGGTCCCGTTAGGAACTGTAGACAAATTTTAAAAACGTCTTGATTACTGTGAAATCGAAAACATGGGATATCAAATTTAGCTGCAAAGTGAGGCGACTGCAGGCGGAGATCTAAACAAATCTTTAAAAGAAAAATGTAATTAGTGTATTCGCCAAACATGAACAAACGAGTCACAACTTTGTCTTGTGATTCGTTTGTTCATGTTTGACGAATACAGCACTTATTTTTTTTCTTAAAGATGGGAAATCAAGTTTCTTCGTTGCCACATGAACAGAAACAACCCCTTGAGAGAAGCTTTTCCAGACAGACAAGGGATCAGATCTTGAAAAAAAATCTTTTTAATTGAAAAAAGTCTCGGTACAGAGTCGGTTTCAGTGCTGAAGTTTTTGGGTTCTTTTTCTCTCCTGGAAAGAAATTAGCCATTTTGTTATCTAATCTTTGCACAAAGCATATACGAAGTGAACTTTCTTCGACTCCAAATCAACATTTGATTATTTGTATCCCTAAAGGTGAGTAATCCTAAGAACACGTTAGAAACTAGTGGCCCATCTTTCTTCTGAATGTAGCCTAAAAAAAAAAAATTCAAGTGGAAAAAAGACTTCGAAATGAGTGTCAGACTAATTCTATGACGAAAAGAAATACGGGCGATAGCATTCGATAAATATACGATTCGTTTAACAAAAAAGGCCTCCCATGACCGCTTTCTGTATTGACTTCAAAATGCATCTGATTCATTCTGTTAGAGTTTCCCACATTGCATCTGATTCATTCTGTTAGTTATATATATTCAAAATACAGAAAGCATATAGTTTTGGCCATAACATATGTGAATGGAGTAAAACAACGCACAAAGATTGGGGGAAAACGCGACAGTTACTGTAAATGGACAGAGTGCAGGCTGCTTTAGAACAGAAAGAGGCCACAGACATGGACACCGTCTCTTGGCTTACTTACTGATTCTATGTGGAAAAGCTCACGACAATCAAACAGCTTCTGAAAAAGCCGCTACGCAAAATCTGGCGGAATAGAAACGTAACCCAAAGGAAGAGTTGCTGTTCCCTCTTAACTCACCTGTGTTATTCAAGATTACTCATCTTTGAATCTTACAGCCAGATTTACCAGACAGTTTTATCAAACAGTTTCACGGTGTGTATTTAACATTTGTCTGGAATAATAAACAAGACAGGGTCAGCAGAAAGATGATAATCAAAACATATGGCTGACTCAGTATACCTGATTTACAACAGTGCAGAATTATGCGTGGCACATGTTACAAATAGAAGAATATTGAAAAACAAAGTCCGCAAGAGTCATCATATCATTGTTTAAAAGAAACTCTAAAAGTAGCCAATGCTAGTACCACACACAGCAAAATGCTAAAGTACACACACACACACACACACACACACACACACACACACACACACACACACACACACACACACACACAATGCAAGCGTGCAACAAACCAGCCACCACCACCCTCTTATCTCTCCTCCCCGACTGACCGCTGTGGATGCCCACTCGGACTTGCAGCTTGTAGTCCGGGCGGTAGGGGATCTGGAGGGTGTCCAGTCCGCTGAGCAAGGCCAAGGCCATGTCCGCTATGGCCCCCGCGTGCTGGTCGCCGTTCCTCTGGGGCAGGCCGCTGGCCACCATGTAGGCGTCGCCTATCGTCTCCACCTGCACGTGCACCGGGACGTGTGTGTGTGTGTGGGGTGTGTGTGCGTGCGTGCGTGCGTGCGTGCGTGCGTGCGTGCGTGCGTGCGTGCGTGCGTGCGTGCGTCGTGCGTGCGTGCGTGCGTGCGTGCGTGCGTGCGTGCGTGCGTGTGTGTGTGTGTTTATGTGTGTGCGTGCGTGTGTGTGTGTGTGTGTGTGTGTGTGTGTGTGTGTGTGTGTGTGTTGTGTGTGTGTGTTTATATGTGTGTGTGTGTGTGTGTGTGTGTGTGTGTGTGTGTGTGTGTGTGTGTGTGTGTGTGTGTGTACATGCACGAAAAGCCATGTTATTCAGAGAAAGCAGACAAGTGGATGAACAGTTGAATAATTTGGATGATTTCCTGAAAGAGTGAATACGGAAATGGGAAGATAAGTCAATGAGTGGAAGAGCGATGTTATAGATGAATAAGGAAAGGTGAAAGATAAAAAATAAAACTGACTAAATAAAAGAATATGTGACAAAGAAACTGGTAAATAATGATAGAAACAAAATGGAAAATGGAAGAACTCAAGGAACTATTGCGCACACACAATCGTTTTTTAATCTTTGCCAAATTATTGATGTAATAACGGAAAAATAGTTAGCCTGCACTTGTTTTCCCCCACTATAACATTGTTCAACATATTATTGTTTGGTCGGGAGATTGCATCTCCTAGGAGATCCAAGCAAAGGCTGCTCCACACAATTGTTAGCTGCTTATCAGCATTTATGTGACTGACACTGCCTGGATTATTACACAGTAGAGCTGACCACTCTGACTGTTGGACACCTTTTGACCTCCCTTGCATCCTAAATGGATCCACAAGCATTGGCTCAAAGATTTCCCCCGCATGTAATCCTGCTCATATAATGCTTTTAGTTTTTTCAACAACTTGTTTCCTTACCATATTTTCTTTTGACTTTCCTATCGTTCGCTGGCTGCCTTGGAGTGCTGCTGGATTCTGTGTTTGTAACCCTTGGTGTGAGTACACCACACAGTTATAGACTGTGGTATGTCTGCATTCCGTGCCAAGGGAAAACAGACGCAATCAATCATGTCTCTCTGATGAACATGATCAAGCAAAGAATGGGCCTTGTAATAAGAGATGCTAATGATTTTGTTTTAACTTAGAATCACCACGATTCCCATATTATGATTTGGAATGATGGTATCTTTTTGTTGAAATCCATCCAACGACAAAATCACTTAATTGTTAAAGTCTTAATCGCTCGCTCAGACATTACTACTACCAACCAATAATCCATACTTTCACCAATCCATTCCACATCCTCAGCTGCCCATCACTTGCTTTTTCCACACTAGCCCATTCATCTTCACCTAGTACTTTCAACTCATGTATTCACTCGCCCGCATGTATGATGTTCCCGACCACTCGCACTCCTCCTGTCTAGCCATTTGTCGACAACCCCACTTTCCCATCCAACTATTCCTGTACATACCCACCCACATTTTAGTGGCTACGTAAACACCTTCCCGCCATATTGCCTTTCAAAATCAATTTTATACCTATCAAAATCCTACAACAAAGTAAAATAACGCAGGCATGCGACCACTTTCCACTCACCTTGTAAACGTTAAAATTGTCGATGGCTTGATCAAAATACTCGTACAACGAGTTGATGATCGCCATCACCTGCACAACATCACGACGCCAAATTAACGTCCTGTTGGGCTCGCGGTCATAGAGCAGCAACCAGTTGTTTCCCAAACCAACGCTATACATGCAAACGGGACTCGTCAGGAACAGACAGATGCACATACATCTACCGCACAGCCTTTGAATGAAACAAACATTTTCAGGAAGAAACGCAAAACCTGCGCGTTCATCGAAACCCTACACAAATGGAAAAAAACGTCGGCTTGTCTGTCCCATTCATGGATAAATACACTTTATGTTATTGTGCCTCCCCACTGTCTACCCGGGCAGCCTCTCTCTCATTATTTGCTAGTCTCTCTTTCTACCCCCCTCTGTCATCTCGCTCTTTCTGGGCTTTGGGATGTGTTTATTACTGACGTATTTATGAAGTACTCTTGAGCACGATGTTGATTAGATTTTCGTTTCAATTATTTGAAATAAATGTTGGATACTTTCGATATTTTGGTATACCTTTTCTTCGGGGGGGGGGATGAAATAATAGTCCCATTGAGAAAGATAGTAACATACACACTCTCTATCTCTCTCTCTCTGATTGTGTCGTTCATTAAAACTGTTGTTTCATACACCTTCCTTGCTACCTGTACTTGTACGGAGTCTGCGTGTGTGTGTGTGTTTGTGTGAGAGAGAGAGAGAGAGAGAGAGAGAGAGAGAGTATGCACACATTACTTCGAGAGGGGTACAGGAGGCAGCGAGCTGTGTGAATTGCACAATGTCGCTGAAGAAGACAGTGACGCAGTCAAAGTACTCAGGGGGTGGGGTCACTCCAATCAACAGCTGGTCGGCCACTACCCTGTAACAAAAACAACAATGGTGATGGTGTTGGTGATCATGATACTGACAACGACTATGATGATGACGATAATGAGGAGGAGGAGGAGGGGAAGAGAGAAGGGGGTACGAGGAGAAGAAGTATAGACTAGCAGGAACGCGTTAGTTCTCCAAGCTAATCGGGAAAAAACGAGAGAGAGAGAGAGAGAGAGAGAGAGAGAGAGAGAGAGAGAGAGAGAGAGAGAGAGAGAGAGAGAGATTGACAAATATGGACATAAAGTTCATTTACGCAATTAAGCCCTTTAGACAAGGGCGCATGTTTGAATATAATTCAGTAAGATCATGTTTCAATATAACTCAATGAAATCAATCTCTCACATTACCACCCCCTTGTCCCTCCCGCCACCCCTCACCTACAACTTATACCGACAGCTTTCTCCCTCCTTCGCGAGTAGACCTTACAAAGTTCCCTTGTGGACCCATTGTAAAGGTTTCAACGCAGTAACACTACAAGAACCATGAAGAGTTGAGGCATAATCAATAAATGACTGGATGTATGCATGGCAAAGTGTTTACTCGCCTTTATATCTAGAAAATATTTGTTTGATGCTGGCAGACTTTTTGAGGTATACATTTGCTTGAAACAGTAATATGAAGTGACCAAGATAGACTATTGTCCAACAAGACTTCCAAAACTTTGTGTGTGCTGACTTCGTCCAGTTGCTTGTCACACACACACACACACACACACACACACACACACACACAACACACACACACACACACACACACATATATATTATATATATATATATATATAATTAATATATATATATATATATATGTGTGTGTCTCCCTGATGAGTCTGATCCAGCAGACGAAAGGCCTAGGAGCTGGCAATAATAATAATAATAATAATAATAATGTATAATACTTATATAGCGCATTTCTTGTTACACAACTCAATGCGCTTACATCCACCATTTGCACTTATTCATCAACACTCGTTTACACAACGGCTGCCTACCTGGGTAGTGCCGACTGAAGAGCTGCCAGCTGGCGCTTCATTCAGTCGTTTCCCGTGTCATCAGTCAATATCGTTCACTTCAGTTTCTTTACTTCCTTCATTCTTTTTTTTTTTTCATTTCTTACGCAGGGTGCATGCTGTGTGTAACGTGTCATCAATACAAATAGATCTGCCTTTGAGAGGGATTGCGATGGTTCTCTCATGCAGCTAGTGAAGGGTTTTCATATTCATATATATTTTCTTAATTTTCTGTTCCCATTTTCTTCATCTTCATTCTTTTTTTTTGTTGTAAGTTCAAATCTTTGCCAAGTCATTACTATAACGACGGAAGAATTGTTAGCCTGCACTTGTTTTCCCCCACTACTTAATTGTTCAGCATTATATTTTTGGTCAATCAGTGGGAGATTGCATCTCCTAGGAGATCCGCGTAAAGGTTGTTCTGCACAATTCTTAGCCGCTAACAATGCTTGGGTTGTTATTGAACAGCAGAGCTGACCACTCAGACTGTTCCGTACGTTTTGATCTCCATTGCATCCTTCAATGGATCCTCAAGCATAGGCTCAAAGATTGTCCCCTACATTTTATACTGTTTGAATAATGTTTTCAGTTTTTCAGCAACTTTTTTCCTCTCCACACTTTCGTTTTGTTTCATTTACTACCCTTCACTGGCTGCTTAGGGGGTGGTGTTGAATTCTTTTTTGAACCCTTGGTAGTGAGAACACCACAGATTTATGGACTGTGGTGTGTCTCTATATGACGCCAAGAGCACAAGCACAGTCAGCCGTGTCTCCCTGATGAGTCTGATCTAGCGGACGAAAGGCCTAGAAACAAGCAGTACAAACAGATCTGCATTGAAAAAGAAGCTTGCGATGGTTCTCTCATGCACTTACTGAAGGTGTATCATATTTATGTACCTCTTCTGTTTCCATGTTTTTCATCTTCAAAATTTTTTTACGTTCAAATCTTTATCCAATCATTCTTATAACAACGTAAGAATTGACAGCCTGCACTTGTCCCCCCCCCCCCCCACTACTTACTTGTCCGGCATTATAGACAAAGCTTGTTTTTGGCCTTCTTTGGCGCAAAATTATAATCATGTACTTTGATTTCTGTTTATTAAGAGACAGATGATTACATTTAAACCAATTAATAATTAATTCCTTGTAATCTAATGCATCGTTGATTTAGGTTAGAGTGGATAGGTGTGATACGCTGGCGGAGGTCATTAACAATGATTAAAAAGAAAGACCAAGAACCGATCCTTGTGGCACACCAGATTTTTGTGATGCAAATTGGAACGTTTGTTGCTGGCGAAATCAGACTGACGATTAGTAAAAACTATTAAACAAATATTAGAAAAGTCTTGATTAGAAATTCTACAGATAGGAAGAAAGCGGGGGAAGTGGAGGACTGGGGAACTCACACGGGCAGCATTTCGTTGAGCAGCCTCTTGGTGTGGTTCTTCTCTGTCTCCAGCTGCAGAGTTCTCTCCCGCACCTGTCGTTCCAGATCCTCCTCGTTCTTTGTCATCATGTGCAGCATGTTCTGGTAGAAGTTGGTGTGCAGCACACAATGTTCCCTGCGCGCACATATTGTGATATTAGTAATAATATTAATGATAATGATACTACTACTTTTAATAATAATAATTAATATCATTATGTTGCTAAGTATCCTGGTGGATCCACATCAAAACTATTGAGTGGCACCAAAATTTGCTAGATTCGGCCTTGGACAACATTTGATGTTTTACCAGGTTTCCTCAACATCAATTCAGATTCTGCATAATAAAATTGGTAACAATTTTGTAATTCTCGATGCACAACGGATCGGCACCAGAAATCAATGGGTTAGCGAATCGTGTTGACGTAAAAGATGCTGCCATTCTCTCTCTAGTCGCTCACAATCCGCTAATGTTGAGAACAAAACAAAAATCATAAATAAAAATCAACAATTGTTTGCAGAGAAACAAAATATTTCATCAGCGGATAGAAAAAAATCAGGATAACTCTTAAACCGGCCTTATGGCAGGAGAGTAGTTTTCTTTTCTTGAATCGTTCGATTTGAAAATGTATGCACGTTGGAAGAAGACAACTGACACATTCTCGAACAAGACGAGACGTCTCGACTTCATCGAGTTAATTCTTGGGCCCCTTTTTCACCTTTTGCCGAAGTTTGGTCAAAATGGGTAAAGCAGTGCTTGAATCAGCTTGCAGACTGACGAACAAAGAAACGAACGCAGGTAAAAATATTGCCTCCTCTGTGGGAGTAAGCATTTAAATAAAAGATGCACACTACAAATAGTCTGGTGGATTGATCTCTTGGTAACTACTCATCACCTGGAAGCTTTCTAATTTTCTTGTGTTAAGCACATCACTGAAAAGCCTGTCCACCTCAATGAAAGCCCCAACATAGATCCACGCCGTCTAGACAGCCACAGCCTGTCCGAGAAGCCACTTACTTGCCGTAGTCCCGGAGTCTCTTGGACACGTCTCCGCTGGTGACCCTCAGTTCTGGGAAGCTCTCCCAGCACAGGCCCAGCAGCTCGATCACCTGCAGCGCAAGACATGCAGCCAGTTAAACCTCGTCAACACCTGTAATTCAGCCTTAAGACATGCAGCCAGTTGACCTCTTCAACACGTACACCCTCAGCCTTAAGACATGCAGCCAGTTAAACCTCAACACGTACACCCTCAGCCTTAAGACATGCAGCCAGTTCACCTCATCAACACGTACACCCTCAGCCTTAAGACATGCAGCCAGTTAAACCTCATCAACACCTGCACTCTCAGCCTTAAGACATGCAGCCAGTTAAACCTCATCAACACCTGCACTCTCAGCCTTAAGACATGCAGCCAGTTCACCTCATCAACACGTGCACTCTCAGCCTTAAGACATGCAGCCAGTTCACCTCATCAACGCGTGCACTCTCAGCCTTAAGACATGCTGCCAGTTCACCTCATCAACACCTGCACTCTCAGCCTTAAGACATGCAGCCAGTTCACCTCATCAACACCTGCACTCTCAGCCTTAAGACATGCAGCCAGTTCACCTCATCAACACCTGCACTCTCAGCCTTAAGACATGCAGCCAGTTCACCTCATCAGTACCTGTACTCTCAGCCTCTTAACATCGCGGTGACAGCCCTGATATGGCCCTTTGCGGTCGGCTGGATTACCTCACCTCAGTCTCATAACATAACACACGAAAGCCCCCCAAAGCTGCCACAGCGTAACCAAGGGAGAGAAATGTCGCGTCACGACGTATTAAATCTGAATTAACAATATCAATAAGGAGGGCAAACCGGGGGCAGCTGTTCCGCTCAACTCGTCGTCATGAGACTGAAGAAAAAAAATGAATCTTCAAAAATCAGCAAACATAAATAAGTGCGACATCAAATCAATAAACAGACCAGAGAGATAACCTTCACTGCGGTTCGATTTCCATTACGGCCATTTTGTTCGTGGGATTTTTCTTTCCACGACTGGTTTCTACTTAGAACTGAGTCTGCCATGGACTCAACTGGGAGGAGTGGAACCACCCATACGAGTTTCATCCACTTAATGGATGCTGCGCCTCTGACATCGGTTTCACGCCCTGTCTTTTGAGATGCAGTGTTTCGATTTAAATCAAGATACACCGAAAAAATGTATTAATTGCAGGATCTTTATATTACACTATATTTTACAGCCGTATGAGGTGACGGTGTATATTATATATATATATATATATATTACACACACACACACACACACACACACACACACACACACACACACACACATATATATATATATATATATATATATATATATATATATTTGTTAAAAAATATTTTAAAAAATGAAGTAGTAAAATCTACTTAGATTTTACTACTTCATTTTTAAAAATATTTTTTAACAGATTTTTTAACAGATGTTGCTCCCCAAGGGGTTGAGCACCTTCAGATTTTTTAAGGACTTTTTTTTATATTGTTCTATATATATATATATATATATATATATATATATATATGTGTGTGTGTGTGTGTGTGTAATGTCACATGACCTCGTATATATTTTCTTTTGTCCTTGCCGTTCGCAATGTTTAATGAAAAAGACAAGCATTTGCGTCTCCACAGGGCCTTTCAACACTGAAAAACTACCTTTTCTGTGGAATATTAAAACACAAATCTTTACAGGCTGCTGAAGTTTCTTTTCTATTGATTACATTTTACTTTTTCTCTTTGTTTAACTCTTTCTTTACGGCCATGTCTGCCCATTTCTCTATTCTGCTCTTCATTGGCTACCATGACAGGCCACTGGCGTGCAGTTTTCTCCCTTTGCTGATGAGATCACTACTTCTTCATATGTGGCATAGCACTGCAGCAGCCATGGATGGACCTTCACAGTCAAGCCAGGCCCACGGACAAATCTAGCCTAGCAGACGAAAGTCCACTGTAAGCAGACAAAAGTCCACTGTAAGCAGACGAAAGTCCACTGTAAGCAGAC
>CM065740.1:54029538-54059538 GCA_033310375.1 Conus canariensis
CCATGGCAGGTGTGCTACACATCACCACTCGATAATAACCCCAAACCAGCTGATCTGACAAAGCGGGGCACATGCAGGGTTTGCTTCACTTTTACCGTTGATTATGGGATGTACACTAAACAAGGAAACAAAAGAACAAATAAGTGGATATTCAAATGAATAACGAATAAACGTATACATGAATCAATAAAAAGAGTCTCAAAGTATGAACCCCAAAAACTAATAGGTAATAAACCAATAAATGAATCAACAAATCAATAGACGTTCAAGTAAACGATACCACATAAGCACATCAATAAACAAATAAATGAATTCATAAATACATAAACATTATCAATGATTAAATCAAATAATAAATTGATAAATATGTGCTTATTGTTTCAATGATTTTTTTAAACCTTGTTTCCTATAACGGTCGTCACTCAATGGCGACGTTGCCTTTATCACTTCATTCCACAAGACTGACACTCCTGAACCGTTGAGGAATCTTGGAATCATATTCGTTTAAAGTGTAGTATGAAGATTGTTCAAAAGGTGCCAACACTTGTACTTTCTTTCTCTACAATCTTTACTTTCTTCTTTGTAGGTTTTCCTTCCCATTTGACAAGTAATATTTTTTTTATTTGCTTTCTACGTCCATTTTTTTCTTTTTTCATAAATATCTAGGCTGTGAGCCCCTCTTTTTATTTAGGCCTATCCATTTTATTTCGTTTATTTTTTCAAAATTGTTTTGTTTATAAATCGTAAAACGTACGCATAGTAATGTTTATATTTTTTCCAGGCATTGCCAAGACTTGCAGTATATAATTTTGTTATGAAAATAATGACATTGTACAGTATTACTTCCCCGCCACATGACGGGTCGCACCCTTCGTGTTTTATCCTCTGTTTGCCTTTACAGTTTTCTTCTGTAATTGAAGCTTGATTTCTTCTATTTTTGGAAACAAAAACAGGTGGCATAAAGAATGAATCGTAAACACCCAAGACATAGAAACAAACGGACAATTTGTCATCTCTGAACATACCTGAGGAAAACCAAAAAAAAAAAAAAAAAAAAAAAAAAAGAAATTGTTCAATGTGAATATAGTGCAGTTTACCGTATTTCTTGTAGAGAAGAAAATAAACAAGACAACGACATGATGGAAGCATTGGTCTCAAACAAACAAGAGACTAACATAAGTCATTTGAGCTCACTACAAAAGTAAAAAAAAAAAAAAACTATTGGAAAATACATTTCTGTGCTTCTCACTTATAGAGACACAAGCTCAACATGAATACATAGGACTATAGAATGGTAGCCCACGAATGCAGTAAAGAACCCCGGTCAAGATTATCAAGTTTAACCTATCCAAGACGTCCACTCAACTAACATTTTGCTGGATGAAATGGCATAGTAACTGTTTGTAAATGTCTCTTGTGTAAAGATGTAGGCTTTACAGAACATGGATTGTACAGTTGTGAATACTGAGGAAGTGGAGCATATACAGACTAATTTTTACCGTGTATGATGCTTTGCTCGAGATAAATGTAAAGGTGGCATTTTTTTCAATCTTAAAGGAACTCCCCGTTTTACGAGAAAAAGTAAGATCGTACTGATAGGAAAACTTGCTATCTCCGATATTAAACATGACAAATGAGGAGGGGGGGGGGGGGGGGGAATCCCAACTTAGAGGCTACACCTCTCTCTCTCTCTCTCTCTCTCTCACACACACACACACACACACAATTTCAGTTTTGTCAAGAGTGTCACTGCGTGAGGCGGACTAGTCCGTATTGTGTAATACACTACACCACATGCGCTAAGTTTCCAGCCCACACTGCACACGATCCAATGGATAAACGAATTAAATGACTAAGGTGAGAGAATTTAAGCACACAGTCTGTCTTGTGGTTACAACTTAGCAGATGTCTGACCTGTACATTAGCCGAACGTACTGGTCAAGCCTTGGGTATTTTCCAAACATTGGCCGTGCCATTATTATTATTGTATGTGCGTGTGTACACAAACATGTGTGTGTGTGTTAGGAACTGACCTAGTGTGTGTGTGTGTGTGCCAGTGCATGCGGTGCGCATATGCGTGTTCGTATGTGTGTGTGTGCGCGCGCGCACACAAGTGCGAGGTTCTGTGAGCACCCTCCTGCACATTCATGTGTGCACAGCGTGTTTGTGCGCCTGTGTGTATGGGCATATACCATGCGTGTGCCCGCGCGCGTCAAGTCAAGGGGAAATGGATGTTGACTATCATAGTCACTATCAGTTAGATAACAATGCCTATCTATTTTACCTAGTCTCATTAACTAACTATTGTTTTCAAATCAAACATCTTTATTCATGTGTGACTGATAACAAATAAATACGAAACAACCGCTGCAGTAGACCTAATTTCACAACTAGGCCATCATTGGTCACACCACAAATGCTATTAAACAACCAACATGAACTAACAATTTCTTTTCAAAAGCTGTAGTAGTCTGCTCAGAGACGACACGCGACATACATCATGTGAACAATTACGCAGTTTTCTTCTGCAAACGTATTCTGTTTCTGTCCTGTGAAATAAGATATCAATTTGCAAGCAAATACATCTAAAGGCTGTTTTTCCTATAATGGCAAGTAGCAGTACGTATTAATAATGCAAGTCGAACGCATTCTAAATCGATACTGTTTGTCTCTCTTCTTACTGTACATATTAGCCGAAAATCCTATGGCCATCGGAATGCAAATCTTTGTCAAACGGCCAAAACGCAATTTTCTGATTTAGGTGAATAAATGCCGATAGTGTTTTCGTCATATTCTTATGCTAGAGAAAAATTCATTTAAAAGAGAATTAATGCATTTGATCTGAAATAAAGCTCAAAACATTAAAATGCTCTTTTAGAAAATATCAAAGTTTTTCTCCGTTTTTTGAATGACATTTCAATTGAACATTCTTCCAATATTCATATATCAAAGTATAACAGTTTTAGGCGGAAACATGTGTACAAGTTAAAGCATATTTCTGAGTTCATCCTTGAATTGCCGCCCTTTTCATCTCCCATTGTACTCCACTTTGTGATAACGTTGTTTTAAGCTATCTGTGAGACAAGCTGACCAAAGAAAGACAAAGACAATTCCCAAAATTTTGATTACATACCTGCCTCCCATTTTTTTTCAAACCTGTGTTTAAGGGCTAGCCTATTGTCACAGATCTTGGTTTGACTTGTGGTCGACAAGCTGAATGTCGCTGCCTTTTCCCATCACAGGCTCAAGGCAAAATCGAAGTGTTTACTTGAATCATATTTTCTTGTTAAAGACAGATTCTTTAAAGAAGAGGTTTAATTAACTTAAATATAAAATAAAGCTCCAAGCATCTTTTATTTTATTCGAAAATTACCAAAGTGTTACCATTTCTAAATGACATTTTACACTGAACAGTCTTCCAATATTCATTCATCAAACTATGACAGTTTTGGTTGGAAACATATAGTATATAACACATTTATGTGTTCACTCTTGATTGGCCGCTCTGTATCCCATTGTATTGAGCTTTAAGATGTTTTAAGCTATATGCGAGACAAGTCAGCCAAAGAACATTGTCAAAAGATAAGATCACAAACCTGTCTCCGATTTCTGAGCGATTTTTGTCAAAGAGGTCTATACGGGTTAGCTGAACATCACAGATTTTGATTTGACATGTGATCGGCAGGCTATGTGGCGACCATTTCCCCGTCACGAACCGTGAGAGAAAGTAACCTCTAACCCTCATCATATTTTTATGTTAAAGAAAGATTCATTTGTCAAGAGGTTTAGTACATTTTAATATGAAACAGAGCACAATTCCTTATTTGAAAATACTGCTGACATTTTTCCTTACTGACATTTCAGACTAAACATTCTTCCAATATTGATACGTCAAAGTATGACAGTTTGGGGCAGAAACGTGTATAATTTAACGCATAATTCTGAATTCTTCCTTGAATTACCGCCCCTGTTGTCCATTGTGTTGCGCTTGTTGTTTTCAGCTATCAACAAGACAAACCCGCCAACTAAAAAGAGAAAACATGCCATTAGATTAGGTTACTTAACAGTCTCCCGTTTTCGTGTGATTATCTTCGAACCGATCTATCCGGGCTAGCTAATGGTGACAAATTTTGATTTGACTTGTGATGGACAAGCTGAATGAGGCTGCCATTTCCCCTCACCAACTTTTGGCAAAACGTCTGTAACTGTCATCATGTTTTCATGTTATCGAAACATTCATTTAAGACGAGGTTTAATGAGTTTTGATTTGAAATAAAAGCTCAAAGCATTATGTTTTTCATTGTGAAAATTATCAAAGTTTCATCAGTTTTTCAATGACATTTTAGACTAAACATTCTTCCAATATTCATACACTAGTTTGGTGGAAGCATGTGCATAATTAAACGCTTATCTCTGAGTTCAGCCTTTAACTGCCGCCCTTTTGTCCTCCATTGTACTGAGCCGAGCTTTGAAGTTGTGTTGTTTTAAGCTATCTGTAAGGCAAACCTGCCAAAGAAAGACAGACAGCATGCCACAGATGGAGATTTCATACTTGTCTCCCATTTTTGTATCATTTTGTTCAAACCAGTCTGTGCAGGCTAGCTGATTATCAAAGACCTTAGACTGAACAAAATATAAGAGAGAGAGAGAGAGAGAGAGAGAGAGAGAGAGAGAGAGAGAGAGAGAGAGAGAGAGGGAGCGAGCTCAAATCTCTATATCCATGATCAGTTCCGTAAAAATCACAGGAAAAATCAAATTTAGATTTCAACACGCATCATGATCACAAAACGCCAAGGCCCTCCCCCAAATGCAGCAGTATACATCATTAGGACATAATTCCAGAAATAGCTCTTTATCCACGGTGTGACATGTAATTTTATGAAAGGGTGAAGTGGAAAAACAAAAAGAAAAGGAAGAAAAAAGAGAAAATGAAATACAAGAGAAACACACACACACACACACACACACACACACACACACACAAACGCGCACGCACGCATGCACGCACACATAAACGCGCACGCTGACACATACACACGCACACATACTCTCACACAAGCACCACCACATCCACCGCCACTACTACCACAACCACCAAAACCACCACCACGACCAATACCAACAAAAACCGCCAGCGCAGGATCCCCAGCAGATAAGGCTGAACTAGAAAGCGAAGTGTACACACACACACACACACACACACACACACACACACACACACACACTTATAAAATAGCCAAGAGCACATTAGCAACACCCAACGTCTTTCACGCAACTTCATTCCCTCGTTCTACTCAGCGTCCTTATCAGGTGATATGATGATAAGGCAGATGGGTATGGCCGCCCCAGGAGTAAATGGGGAGAGGGAGGGAAAGGCGGGGAGTAGAGAGAGGGGTGGGGGAAGAACGCGGGAGCAGGAATGGGAGGATCTATAAGAGTTTACAACAGGCATACATCACAAGTGTGTGTGCGTGCCTGCGTGCGTGTGTGTGTGTGTGTGTGTGTGTGTGTGTGTGTGTGTGTGTGTGTGGCGCGCGCGCGCGCGCGCGCGCGCGCGCGTGTGTGTGTGTGTGTGTGTGTGTGTGTGCGACTGCCAGTTTGACGCAAACAGGTACCACATCCAAAATCCAGCAGCAGGTAAAAGTCGTATATATCTATCTATATATATATATATATATATATATATATATGAACAATATAAAAAAGTTCTTTAAAAATCTGAAGGTGCTCAACCCCTTGGGGAGCAACATCTGTTAAAAAATATTTTTAAAATGAAGTGGTAAAATCTACAAGCTTGTTTCTAGCGTTGCTATCTTCAGGATGTCTTTTGGGGCACGCCAACGATCTTTTATGGCGTGCGGGACTTGATTTCAACTCTGTGTGTGCAGGCGGATCTCATTTGCTGCACGTGCGGCCTGTGGTTCTTATTGGGGCCTGTTCAGGTGGAATGTGCTAGCAAAGATTTCCACTTGTGCCTGCAATTGTTTACAATTTCTACTTTTGTGTTCAGAGTTGCTAAGTGTGGTTTGCATAATATTAACCATTTTTCTGTGGAGCATAGATTGCATCTCCGACAATAGATGAAATGAAACCTTTTGAAGACAAAATGAAGGGACTGATAGCCAATATTAAATTCAAAAAATCAAATAACAACTTTCAAACATCACTAGCAAATGATATAAAACAAATCCAAAATGATAAAAAGATATTCGTAAAGGCTGACAAAACGAGCAATTTTTACAAAATGGAACCAAACGAATACTCTCAACTCTTAAACAAAAACATCCAGAAAAACTACAAGAAAGCTGATAAAACTACACATAGCAACATCCGCAAAAAAGAAAAAGAGCTTGCACATCGCATGGAGTTAAGTGATAGGGTAGAGACAACAGCAACAAAGGAGGCCTTCATAACACTTAAAGACCACAAGCCTAACTTCCCAAACAACCCAACATGTAGACTAATAAACCCATCTAAATCCGAACTGGGCAAAATAAGCAAGAGAATTTTGGAAAAGGCTATAGAAGATATAAAATCAAACACCGAATACAACCTTTGGAAAAAACAGCTATGAAGTCATACAATGGTTTAAGAAACTCAACAAACAGAGAAATACAATGTTCATTACATTTGACATAGTAGACTTCTATCCATCCATAGATGAAGAACTACTCAACAAAGCTTTGAAATTTGCCAACAAATACACAAATATAACAGAGTCAGAAATGGAGATTATTTTCCACACCAAAAAAACCTTACTCCATAGCAGAAATGAAACTTGGATTAAAAAAACGAGCAAAAACTCCACATTTGATGTAACCATGGGATCGTATGATGGTGCCGAAACATGTGAACTAGTCGGACTATTCATGCTATCCAACATCCAAAAACAACTTGGAAAACAGGCCGGTTTATACAGAGATGACGGCCTCGCTGCATTAAACAACAATCCAAGAACCATTGAAAACAAGAAAAAAGAATTATGTAAAATCTTTAAAAACCACAACTTAAAAATCACAATAGAAGCAAACAAAAAAGTAGTGAATTACCTAGACATAACATTAGACCTCAATGACCATGTGTACAAACCATACAAAAAACCCAATGACATACCAGTCTACGTAAACATCAAAAGCAACCACCCACCATCTATACTAAAAACAATACCCAATGGTATAAACAAGAGACTATCCAACCTGTCATGCAATGAAAACGCATTCAATGATGCAGCAACAGAATATCAAGAAGCATTACAAAAAAGTGGTTACAATTACAAACTACAATACAGTCCAGACAACAACACGAACAGAATTAAGAAAAATAGGAAAAGAAAGATCATATGGTACAACCCACCATACGATGGACAAGTAAAAACAAATGTAGGAAAAGAATTCTTTAAAATCTTGGCAACATCATTCCCAAAAGAACACAAACTGTCCAAAATATTCAACAAAAACACCATT
Organism: Conus canariensis; assembly: GCA_033310375.1. Lineage (NCBI taxonomy): Eukaryota > Metazoa > Mollusca > Gastropoda > Neogastropoda > Conidae > Conus > Conus canariensis. The sequence goes on from CM065740.1 coordinate 54,037,002, forward strand.
AAACTGTCATACTCATGTATGCCCAACCTCAAAAACATGATTGATTCATCTAACAAAATGAAAAGCAACATAAAATTGAAGGGTGCCGAAAGGACATCTTGCAACTGCACTAAAAAAGAACAGTGCCCCCTGAGCAATAAATGTCTTCACAGCAACATTGTATACCAAGCTACGGTAACATCAGAAAATGAAGAAGAAACATATGTAGGGATTACTGAAAACACTTTCAAAACCAGATACGCAAACCACAAACAGTCATTCAAAAATGAAAAATACAAAAATCAAACAGAGCTGAGCAAATACACCTGGAGACTCAAAGATAAAAAAATAGACTACAACATATCATGGAAAATCATAAAAAGAGCAACACCATACAACAACATTTCAAAAAGATGCAATCTATGCTCCACAGAAAAATGGTTAATATTATGCAAACCACACTTAGCAACTCTGAACACAAAAGTAGAAATTGTAAACAATTGCAGGCACAAGTGGAAATCTTTGCTAGCACATTCCACCTGAACAGGCCCCAATAAGAACCACAGGCCGCACGTGCAGCAAATGAGATCCGCCTGCACACACAGAGTTGAAATCAAGTCCCGCACGCCATAAAAGATCGTTGGCGTGCCCCAAAAGACATCCTGAAGATAGCAACGCTAGAAACAAGCTTGTAGATTTTACCACTTCATTTTAAAAATATTTTTTAACAAAATATATATATATATATATATATATATATATATATATATATGTGTGTGTGTGTGTGTGTGTGTGTGTGCGTGCGTGCGTGCGTGCGTGCGTGCGTGTGTGTGTGTGTGTGTGTGTACATATAATTATGCATATATATATATATATATATATATATATATATATATATATATATATATATATATATATATATATATGCAGCCGCAAGACTAGTGTTTTCGGAATGTATAGTTCATTGCATATTAAAAATTGAACCCCCCCCCCCCCCCGACACACACACACACACACGCGCGCGCGCGCGCGCGCGCGCGCGCGCGCAAACGTGCACACAAATCTGAGAATGAATGGGACTTTGGGAAGGGGTGCGGGTGGGCGGAGACGATAGGCATGAAAGGTGGCATGGGGAGTGATACTCCATGTACCAATAAGCTGTAAAAAAAAACATATTTGATGGAATTCTAAAACATAACTGAACAAATTACTGGACAGAGAGAGAGAGAGAGAGAGAGAGAGAGAGAGAGAGAGAGAGAGAGAGAGAGAGACAGACAGACAGACAGACAGACAGACAGACAGACAGATAGAGACAGAGACAGAGTTTTGTTAAACCTAAAGTTTAGTTTAAGGGCCCACTTTGTCTCCAAAGATGTACGTGGGTTCTTGATGCGTATTTTCAAAGTTGGCGTGTGACCAGTACACCCAGTCTGGCCTTTTGTCTGTATTCTCTATGCTGTACGTCCACGGACCATTTTCATCGTACATGTTGTTCATACTTCACAACCATTGCTAAGCAAGCCCCTATCCCCATTTCCCCCTCCGCATCCCCGCCAAAACATTTTTTTTTACTCCCCCTAACCTTCTACTACCCTTCCCTCCCCCCCCCCCTACCTCCCCCAGCCTCCCAAGTACCTGCCACCGTAGGTCTTCCAGGGGACATAATCAGCAGTGCAGTATTTAATGACGTCATAAACAGTGGTTTATGGTGAAGTGAACTGAGAGAGGACTGCGGGTTGAGTACGTGTGTGGAGGGAGGGAGGAGGGGGACGCCAGTTGGTGGTGGACGGGAGGGGGAAAGAGAAGGGTGGGGAAGGGGGGAGACAGGGGGATGGAAGAAGGGTAGGAAGACAGGGAGCTGACAGTGTGGCAGACAACTATGGGAGATGAATAGCGTCAAAACTCGCTAGAACCGTGCCCTAACCCCCCCCCCCCCCCCCCCTTCCTTAATACAATTATCGTTCAACACGACAACACCGAACGTTAGAATACATCTATTACATCACTATTTATTACAGAGGTTGTTGCTTAATATTTGCTCGAACAATGAGTTTTCGACCATATCTAGCAGTAAAATGGCATCACTGTCAAAGCAGAAAGTATGACTCAAGAAAACGCCTTATTATGACAAATGAAAACAGGTCTCTATGACGCAAGAAAACAGATAACTGATGGTTATGACAACACATAGATTTGACCCTGAAAACAGGTAAGTCTGATCCATAAAAAAGGCAAATTCGAATTTGAATATGACTGGTAAACAGGTGCATAAAACTCAAAAATACAGGTGGGTATTACACAGGAAAACTGGTAACCCTTTCCTCTGAAAAGAAGGTAACCATTACATGTGAAAGCAGTTAAAAGTGACTCTTGAAAACAACTAACCACGACACAACAAAACAAATGATTAAGATCCACAAAAGCAGGAACTATGATTAAGAAAAGTTGGTAAATGAGACTAATGAAAACAGCTTATTACGACTCATTTAACAAGTCAAATATGACTGGTGAAAACAGCTTATTACGACTCATTTAACAAGTCAAATATGACGGGTGAAAACAGCTTATTACGACTCATTTAACAAGTCAAATATGACTGATGAAAACATGTAACTACGACTCATGAAAAGAGTTAAACATTTTAGCCCATTAAACACAGGTAACCGTGCGATGTGTAAACATGTAACTACAACATTTGAAAACAGGTTGTTCCGACTTTGAATATGTTTCTTGAAAACAGGTGCGAAAGACTTGCGAAAACTGGTAGCTATTACACACGAAAACTGATAACCTTTACTTTTGAAAAGGAGGTAACCGTAACTTGTAAAATCAGGCAAAAATAACTCTTGAAAACAATTAACTACGACTTATGAAACTAATAATTAAGACTCACACAAGCAGAAACGATGATTTACGACAGTACGTAACTAATTCTCATGAAAGTAAGTAATTACTACTCATATCAAATATGGAATATGACTGATGAAAACAGGTAAATATGACTCATAAAAAGAAGTTTAATATGACTAATAAAAACAGGTAATCATGAATTGTGAAAACATTTTCTGGAAAACAAGTGGCTAAGATTTAGAAAGAAAAGGCGTTAGTTACCGCTACAGATACATATACAGATAACAGGACAAAACGCAAAAAGAAAAGGGGTTAGTTACCGCTACAGATACATATACAGATAACAGGACAAATCACAAAAAGAAAAGGGGTTAGTTACCGCTACAGATACATATACAGATAAGAGGACAAAACACAAAAAGAAAAGGGGTTAGTTACCGCTACAGATACATATACAGATAAAGGACAAAACACAAAAAGAAAAGGGGTTAGTTACCGCTACAGATACATATACAGATAACAGGACAAACGCAAAAAGAAAAGGCGGGTTTGTTACCGCTACAGATACATATACAGATAACCAGACTCGGGGCAAAACACAAAAAGAAAAGGCGTTAGTTACCGCTACAGATACATATACAGATAACCAATAGGACAAAACGCAAAAAGAAAAGGGGTTAGTTACCGCTACAGATACATATACAGATAACAGACAAATCACAAAAAGAAAAGGGGTTAGTTACCGCTACAGATACATATACAGATAACCAGATAACGGACAAAACACAAAAAGAAAAGGGGTTAGTTACCGCTACAGATACATATACAGATAACAGGACAAAACACAAAAAGAAAAGGGGTTAGTTACCGCTACAGATACATATACAGATAACAGGACAAATCACAAAAAGAAAAGGGGTTAGTTACCGCTACAGATACATATACAGATAACAGGGCAAAAACACAAAAAGAAAAGGCGTTAGTTGCCGCTACAGATACATATACAGATAACCAGATTACGGGACAAAACGCAAAAAGAAAAGGGGTTAGTTACCGCTACAGATACATATACAGATAACAGATACGGACAAAACACAAAAAGAAAAGGGGTTAGTTACCGCTACAGATACATATACAGATAACCAGATTACGGGACAAAACGCAAAAAGAAAAGGGGTTAGTTACCGCTACAGATACATATACAGATAAGAGGACAAAACACAAAAAGAAAAGGGGTTAGTTACCGCTACAGATATATATACAGATAACAGGACAAAACACAAAAAGAAAGGGGGTTAGTTACCGCTACAGATACATATACAGATAACCAGACTACGGGGCAAAACACAAAAAGAAAAGGGGTTAGTTACCGCCACAGATACATATACAGATAACCAGACTACGGGGCAAAACACAAAAAGAAAAGGGGTTAGTTACCGCCACAGATACAGATACAGGAAACCAAATTACAGGACAAAACACAATGCATTTCGACCTCTTGGGTCTTCTTCAGGCAAAACCAAACAATAATGAAGACAGTGACAACGAAGAACGAGAAACCAGTTATCTTCTATTCAGCGCAAAATGGCTGCGGTTATTAACCCCTTTTCTGTCTAACGGCTGCTTCATTTTCCGCCCTTAGTCATTTTGTTTTGTTTTGTTTTGTTTTGTTTTGTTTTGAAGCTAAGTGGCTAAGAATTATGCACGCTAAATATGAAACACAAACATAGATTATCTGACTCACAAAAATAGTCAACACTTACGGAAACAGATAATTACGACTCACGAACATAGGTGAATAAGACTCCCGAAAAGAGGTAACTATGACTCATGAAAAAACGTAAGCTAGGCTCATGAAAAGAGTTATTACTTTTGTTGTTGTTGTTGTACCCTGGCTAAAAGACTCCAGGAATCATCTGAACAGCCGAAGTAGCCTACTTGAACACTATGGTACAAATGCATTACCTGTTTTTGATTAATTGTGTTTGAAAAGGTACGGATAAATGATTGATTGAATGAATGAATAAATGAATGAATGAATGAATGTATGAATAAGTCAATAAATAAATCAATTAATTAGTAAATAAACAGACCTATTCATAAATAAACAAATACATAAGTAAATGAATAAATAAATAAACAAATGAATGAATAAATAACTAGATTAATAAACAGAAAAATAGATGTCCATAAATGAATAAAGAAATAAAGACGTGAATAAACAGCATACCAATATAGCATTCATCACGGTCCTTTGGCACCAAACGCCCTTCTCACCTGCTGGTACTGTTGAACTTTCCTATCAGGTGGAGTGGCAGACAGAGACAGCCACCCAAGAAGAAAAAGGGGAGAGACGAGGAGAGGCGGCGCAGGGAAGAAACACCTGGGGAGTGGGGGTGGAAGGGGAGAGGGGGAGGGAGTCAGGGATGGAAGGTGAGTGGGAAGAAGAGGGGTCTTGTAATATATATATATATATATGTGTGTGTGTGTGTGTGTGTGTGTGTGTGTGTGTGTGTGTGTGTGTGTGTGTGTGTGTTGCAGCGCCACATGAGACAAAATATTTCCAAGTCTCAGATAAAGGGTTATGAAATTATCTGATTTACCTTTTATATTCACTTGAAAATACATAACGAGAGAGAGAGAGAGAGAGAGAGAGAGAGAGAGAGAGAGAGAGAGAGAGAGAGAGAGACAGACAGAGACAGACAGACAGACAGACAGACAGACAGATAGACGCACTAACTCTCCTGTCTGAAGCGCGCCGACGTAGGAAAATGAGCTTAGAGGCCGCGATAAACGAATGCGCCCACAATTGCCATTAGGGCAGAGTCTTCTTCAAAGGGGACTCCTGTGGCTTCTGATTGCCTGTTCTTTTCCTGGTGGAAGATGGGGCGGGGCGGGGTTCCACGAAAACACATTTGTGTGTGTGTATGTGCTAACAGTAAGGGGTTTGATAGTTACATTCAACGGCCTCTTATTTATCCCCATGTTCTCTCCCTCCTTCTCCTTTCTAAGGTACCCGGCTCACGTTTTTCTCTGCAAGTCTTTGCTGACTCATTACCTCAAACATGGAGGAATTATGTGCCTGCTCTTCCTCTTTTTTTTTTTCTACACGGTACTGTTTGTTCAGTATATCACTTTTTGGTCAACGGTTTGGAAAACTGTATCCTTGCTGCTTTTTTTTTTTTTTTTTTTTTTTTTTTGGCACGGTACTGGTTGTTCAGTATATCACTTTTCGGTCAAAGGTTTGAACATTGTGTCTCTTTGAAGATGCCAGTCACGGATGTTTTAAGCAAGTGTTTGCTGCTGTCACATCTGATGTTGATTAGCATTACTTGGAGTATGAACCAGTGTAGCTGACATCTCTGACTGTTGCGGAGTGTTGACCTCCCTTGCTTCCGTTTTTTTAGATCCTCGTAGGCACAAGGATATCCTTTCATACGCATTTGTGTCTTAGTGTGCTTGGCTTCAAAGTATAAGACTCAAATATATGTTTCTACTTCGGTCATTATTTTCTTCTTTTTTTAAACTTCTGTTTCTTCTTTTTCCCCTTTCTAGACTTCGCTGATCTTTTCGTTTTCTTTCTTCTTTCTGTTTTGAGTACGTGGGATTGCAGTGTTGTTCTCTCTGTAGTGTACCAAGGAAATTGTAGATGGTGTTCCTCGACAGATATCATGGGATGTACTGCCACAATTGCAACCATCCATTTCCTCTGAACAGTTGTCAAAGGCGATTCTGGACGGGCATAAAGAGTGAGTTCTGTGAAGAAAACTCAACTCCAAGGTTTCCATTGCGGTCAGTGACGGTGTGAATGTTCACACTTTGACGTCCTCCTCCTCATCCTGCCTCTCTGCCCTCCTCCTCCCCCCCCCCCTTTTTGATATCTTTGTTACGTCATGTTGGTGGTGACTGAGGAGTAGTGAACCTACATCTGCCAGCCCCATTAATGGTTTATTTTCAGCATCTGTTGCTTCGTTTTTTTGTTCCTTGCCTGTCTGAAACAGACCACTAGCTCGAGGCACTTTTTGTTCATGTTTGTTACGTTTGTTTGGTGGCTCACTTTTTCAATACATCTTTTCGTGCTTTTTCTGTTTGTTTTGACGTGATTTCCTTGTTGTTCTTTCTTTCAATTCGCCCCTCCGATGGCTGCCTAGAAGGCCATTGGATGTGGTGTTATTCCCCTTGGTGGTGAGAACAGCACAGAGTGACAGTCTCGGTGGTGTCTCTCTCTAGTTGAGACTGACGATGGCCCAGTACCACAGTCAGCCCAGTTCTGCTGACGAATCTCTACCGAGAGACGGACGGGGACTCTGGAAAGGCGTGACACGTGGGTCTGTTTTCAGAACAGATTGTGATGATCCACATGTACCGCGAGGGAAAAGTTCCTCTATTTTCCATAGAAATCTTTGCGGAGCCATTGACTTGATGGCGGAGGAACTGATTGTCTGTACTTGTATCCCTCCAGTGTGTGTGTGTGTGTGTGTGTGTGTGTGTGTGTGTGTGTGTGTGTGTGGTGGTAGTGCGCGCGCGCGCGCGCGCGCGCGCGCGTGTGGTGTGTGTGTGTGTGTGTGTGTGTGTGTGTGTGTGTTCCAAAAAAATTGGACGCGGGCATTTTACGTTCGCGCTATTCCATTTGCAATTGAAAACTGCGTCCACATTTTCAAACGATTCTTTAGTTTCCTTACTAGTCGCCTCCTTCCAGGTTATGTTTCCTTCTCATCTATTTCTTTGTTTATGAGTGCATGAAAACGAGAAAAAAAAGACAGACAGACAGGAGTCTTACACAAGAAATGTTTCTACATTACGGGAAGATGTAATGCAACGCTATGAGCAATGCACGAATTCCGGGTGTTTATCCGGATTAAAGAAACAACACGCTTATGCAAATATTACAACAAAAAATGACAAACAGATAAATACATAAATACATAGATAAAGTGAACAGATATATATAGATAGATAGATAAGAATATATATATATATATATATATATATATATATATATATATATATATCCGGATTAAAGAATCCACACGCTTACGCAAATATTACAACAAAAAATGAACGAATAGATAAATAAATAAATACATACATAGATAAAGTGATAATAAAAGTAGATAGATAAATAAATGAATGAATGAGTGAATAAATAAATAAATACACAAGCAAAAATACGTAGATAAATGAATACATAAATTAATGAATTACTTAGTTAATTGATTAATTAATTAATAAAATCCCAGTGAACCCATTTAATGGCAGCCTCAGAGGAAGGATGAAGCGTGATCCCGGGACAAAATGTTGAATGTTAGTGCGGATCCGAATGATTGGACAGAGTTCTGAACTGTCCTGTGAGTCCTTCCATTCTTTCTTCGCTTGTTTGTCCTTCAGCATGTTGTCTATGATGATTGGACAGAGTTCTGAACTCTCCTGTGAGTCCTTCCATTCTTTCTTTGCTTGTTTGTCCTTCAGCATGTTGTCAATGATGATTGGACAGAGTTCTGAACTCTCCTGTGAGTCCCTCCATTCTTTCTTTGCTTGTTTGTTCTTCAGCATTTTTTCTATGCTGCACCAGAGAGCGCAGAACCGAAGAACCACTCCTAAATGTTCCTCTCACTGGCAGTGATGCTACAGACATATCCGGGATTTTCAGCAATCGACGGAAACAATCAGACTTGTGAAGTGAAAAACCTCATCTGTCTCCGCAGTCCTCAGTTTGAGTAAGCAGAAACACGCGGTACTCACATACCAGCATGTGGAAACAAAACCACTCATACGTGCGCGCATACAGATACACATACTCTTCTCTCTCTCTCTCTCTCTCTCTCTCTCTCTCTCTCTCTCTCTCTCTCTCTCTCTCTCTCTCTCTCTCTCTCCCGAGCTTTCCCTCCGTTATAGTGTGCTGTGACACAGACCAGGTTGGTCCCCTACCGATCCACAGAGAAGAACAGGCTTCCTTTCTCTCCCCCCTCGTCATTCAGCACAGCCTCCTCACCCCTCTACCCACTTTCCACGCTCCAGTGGACTTTGAAACACAAACATGGTTATGTGCGATTGTTCTTCTCTTCCCCTCCCCTCTGTTTCTTTCCTTCCTTTCTGTCTTCTTTGTCATTTCGTTTTTCTATCGCCTTTCTTCTTTTCATTTCTCGAGTGGTGAAGATTGGACGGGGTTGAAAGAAAAAAAGATGGCGGAGCCAAAATAAAAATGTTTGGAACGACGAAGAAGTTCGTCAGGTGATATGTTTCAATAATAATGATAATGATAGGAATGATGATGATGATGATAATGATGATATCCACTTCGCCATCGCGGCAGGCCATCTCATTCTTCAATCCGATATTGCTTCCTTCCCTTTCCCTTCCCATTTCTATAGTCTCTTTTTACTTTTCACACACACACACACACACACACACACACACACACACACACACACACACACACAACAAAAACCTTTTCTGTGAACATTGTGCTGAAGCACAGATCTGGGTTTCTAGCGCACTCGCGCGCACGCATGTGTGCGTGTGTGTGTGTGTGTGTGTTGTGTGTGTGTGTGTGTGTGTGTGTGTGTGTGTGTGTGTGTGTGTGTTTGCGCGATAGCGTGCTTGCTTTTATTAGCGTGCAAGAGATTCGCGAAGGATGTGGCTGTGTAAGGTAAAATTTCATGCGGGACGTATTAACCGACATTTCTTTGATTATCGTGCGGATTTGAATTTGTGACTACTGATTATTTGTTCGTATCCAGTGTTTCTTTTAACCATCCTTGTGCCATTGTATGTGTATTTAGTTTAGTCCTTGGTTATCTGCGTTTCATTTTTTTTTCTACCATGAGGGCATAGCATAAACAAGCAAAAAGCTTATCGTTACTATCAAGAAGATCATCTGTATTCGTGTTCGTAGCCCCTACGACTTGGAGCAGACAGGACTCTTTCGGCTTCCCGCCCCTCCCTTCTGCACTCAGTAGACCCCACATTCCAAGGAGTCATATTTTTGACGTAAAAGATTCGGATAAAGTTTAAAGATGACAGCCCCACATCCCTACCTCTCATTCCTCACCCCCCCCCCCCCCCCCTCGCCATCTCCGCCATCCTCACTCCCGCTCCTAGAAAAAAGGGTTGAAATTCCAAAGAAATTTGTCGGTTGATATATTCAGCAGCAGCAACAACAACAACAACAAAATAACAATAATAAGTTAATATAACAACAACTACTACTACCAAAACACTAAACAATAATAATAATAATAATAGTGATAATAATAATAATACTTAAATGATAACTAAATAGATAGTAAGTAAATAAACAAATAGATGATAATTGATAAGGTGATGCAGGATAGCTCTCAGCTGCTTGGTTCGGTAGTTGAGGATTGTATTACCCTGGGTTCCACTCGCTCCTCCGGGTGCCCTCATTTCTTTCTTATGATAATGATGCTAATGACAATAACAATGATGACAATGATTAATAATAATAATAATGATAATAACAAACATAATAACAACAACAATAATGATAATAGTTATGATAATCATATAATAACAATAATGATAATAATGATGATGACAATCCTAACAATAGTAGTAGTAGTAAAAAAAAGTAGTAGTAGTAGTAGTAGCAGATAGTAGTAGTAGTAGTCACCATAAAGACCACCCAGGACAACGCAGATCTCCATTAAGGTCCAGCAAATCCTAGATCGCCCTTTGAGTCTGTTCATGAGTGGACACAAAATTCCCCTACCAAAAGAACTGATGGTTGGAACGGACCGTGGAGAACGACTTCACATGTCCATTTTTAACACGCCGTGGAGTAGATAAAAATTTTCTCCACCAAAAGAATCGATGGTTGGAACGGACAAGAAATTCCCCTACCAAAAAGAACTGATGGTTGGAACGGACCGTGAAGAACGACTTCACATGTCCATTTTTAACACGCCGTGGCAAATAAGGAAACATAACATCACAGAAACTTCAATATCCTATTCAAACAAGTCGCTTCATAGGTAGAATGACACATAGCACAGAGATAGATGGATAGACAAACAAATAGAAATACACGTAGATAGGTAAGTAGCTAATAGACAGATAGTGTGACGAGAGATATTTATCATCCAGTTCAAGTCAGGTCGTGTCCAGATCCGGATTTCCGTCCTGACCAACCGGGTTGTGGAGGCGGTCATCTGTCTTGAAACTACTGTGGATACTGTCCAGCATTGATGCACTTGTTGCCAAACACGTAATTATTCAGTGAAATATAGTCTTTTGTCTGTCTTGGTAAAGTGTTTGAATGCCAGTAGAGTAGTTCACAGACATGGAATGTCAGAAGTGTTGAATACAGTACCGGCACGGTTTCTATTTTCATCGGCATCAGGATCACTACCACTGAGAGTCGCACAGATAATTTCCAACACAAGCTCATTGCATTGTTAAGATCAAGGGACAGTTAGATAGATAGGTAGATAAAGAGAAAAATGGAGAGGTTGACATATCCGAAGATAGACTGATAGACAGACGCAGAGAGAGAGAGAGAGAGCGAGAGAGAGAGAGAGAGAGAGAGAGGGGAGAGAGAGAGAGAGAGAGAGAGGAGACAGACAGACAGAGAAACAGACAGATGGATAGACTAAAAGACAGACAACCAGACGATGAGAGAGAGAGAGAGAGAGAGAGAGAGAGAGAGAGAGAGAGAGAGAGAGTCAGACAGACAGGCAGACAGAGAGAGACAGAGAAACAGACAGAAAGACAGACAAATAGCTAGATAGACTCATAGACAGACAGACAATGAGAGAGAGAGAGAGAGAGAGAGAGAGAGAGAGAGAGAGAGAGAGAGAGAGACAGAGACAGAGACAGAGACAGACAGACATAGAGAGAGTGAACTCAGTTTTATTCGATCAAGGACTGAGATTTTAGGCAGAGAGAGAGAGAGAGAGAGAGAGAGAGAGAGAGAGAGAGAGAGAGAGAGAGAGAGAGAGAGAGAGAGAGAGAGAACGAACGAACGAATTTTATTTTAAGAGGGTAATGGACTAAGCATGAATACTTTTTTACATCCAGCCCTCTGGGCAAGGAAAAAAAATCGATATATAGTAAAAATCAAATCAAACAAACACACATGAAAAAATGCAACAATTGCTTGCATGAGAACCTTTGACAAAAAGAAGAAGAAAAGAAACCAATAAACACCACCACCACCACTACCAACAACAACAACAAGAAAACAAAATGATCAGGGCAAGAGTGGGTGGGGTGAATGGAGAGAGAGAGAGAGAGAGAGAGAGAGAGAGAGAGAGAGAGAGAGAGAGAGAGAGAGAGAGAGAGAGAGAGAGAGAGAGAGACCAACGGACCGACCGACCGACTGGCGATAGATAGTCAAAGATAAAGGAAGAGAAGGACAATGAAGCAGACATGGAGAAACACCCGCGAAAGCTTTGAAAAAAAACCCCCACACATTAATGGCATAGGATGATCAGTGCAATTTGCGTAGAATTGAGTCAACTTCGAACATCACATGTTAAATTAAATCTGAATTGAGAATTTTTTAATACATTTTAGGGTATAGTGCAGTCAAATCTAAGACATTCGTAAGATATTTTTGAAAATAAGACTTGAATTTTTTAAAGTTTGATTGATTTTTTAGTTCTTGAGGAATACGTTTCCATAGCCAACCTCCGGAATACGCCAAACTAGACTTGTATAGATTAATCATTGCAAACGGGAGGTTTACTTTATGTGAATGTCGATAGTCGTTAAAAGTGAACATATTTGTTAGAGAAAGTGGAGCATTTCCATGGAGTATCTTATGCATAAAGAGTCCTTTATTGTATAGAAGTTTGGTTTTAAATGGGAGAATGCCTGATTGCTTATAGTCTGTAGAAAGAAACTCGTGGAGAGCGTGGCAGCAGAGAGTCCTCAGAAGAGAAGCCCCCTTCAAGCAAGTGTTTCGGCCCTTATCTCCTGACACTCTAGGGGGGTTGGGCCACACCCGGTTCATGACTCCGGATGTCCCTCTGCTGCCCCCTTTTTTTCCCATCTTGGGACGAGCCATGGCTGGGATTCGAACCCATGACCCTCTGGACATGCTCATTTTCCACTTAATGACTCGCGCTTTAACCACTGAGCCACAGGGACACCTGATATTTGTAGGGAAATTAAGCCTTATGAAGTTCACTTTTGTTCCTCCTTGACCAGATCCAGCTTGAACACCTCTCTGCCGCTTCTGCCATTGCTTTCAGGGCTCTGGTTTTTTCCTTCCCTGCAACTGAGAGCTGTTTCATGAGGCTGTATGCAGACGTTCCTACAAACCCCCTAGCTCCAATTTCTGCAGTGAGGACTTTGACCTGATAGCCTTCTCTCCTCAGGCTGTTTGCCAGATCAGCATACTTTTCAGTCTTGTAGATTTGAGCTGCCTCCATTCTGTTCTCATATGGCACCGTGAGCTCGATCATGATCAGCTGCTTGGTTGACTTAGAGTGGACTACTATGTCTGGTCTCATGCCACTCTTGCTGATGATCTCTGGGTGACTCTTCCATTCTGGGAGGTCTGCAGTGCACTCCCAGTCATCTGCCCCGTCCAGCAGACTCTGCCTGCATGTTTCGAGTGGCACTGTTGTTCTTGGCCATGATTTGCTGCCTCCTGCCGTGAAGAATGTTGCGGGTGCTTTTGGAGTCCTGATTTTCCCTTTTGTGGTGTTGGTACTAGCCCAGACTACTTGTACAATTTCTTTGAGCACTTGGTTGTGCCTCCATGTGTACCTTCCTTGAGCCAGGGCTACTTTACATGAGCTTAGGACATGCTCCACTGTTTGTTTTTCATGGCAGAGGGGGCATGCAGGATCGTCTGTTTTCCCCCACTTCACCAGGTTTGCATTTGAGGGCAGAAGGTCATATGCAGATCTGAGAATGAAGCTGATCCTGAGAGGGGCCATGTGCCAAATGTCATTCCAAGTGAGACTTCTTTGGAGTGCATTCTCCCACGTTGTCCATTGCCCTTGCTGGCTCTGCTGGACTGCTTTTTGGAGTCTTTTTTGGTCTTCTTCTTTTCTCATCTCCTGAATCATCATGTCTCTTTTGGCTTTTCCTTTGGCCTTTGACCACCATTCAGTTTTGGTCACCCCCAGTCCCTGTCTGTTGGTCTGTGTGTGTCCTGTTATTTCTCTGATCTTGAGACTTTCTTTTGCAGAATCCATCGCCTCTTGAACTTTCCATTTTCTGCCTGTCTTCAGCTGGGGCTTAATTGCTTCTACCACCTTGTCTCCTGAGTCCTCCAGCATGCTTTGAAGTCTGATCTTCCCTGCTTTGTATTCCTCCAGGATGGATTTCAGGGGTAGTTTCAGCTTTGCTTGGCGACAGTACAGCGCTATGTCAGTCAGACAGGGTGGGACACCAAGCCATTTCCTTGTGAACTTGTTGATTTTGGCTTCCATTGCCTCCACTATGCTGGTGCAGATGTCGTATATCATCAGAGGCCATAGCAGCTTTGGTATCAGCATGAACTGCAGACACCAGACCTTGTATTTGCCAGGGAGCCCACACTGGTCAATGGTCTCCAAGCCTTCCTCCGCCATCTGCTTGGTTTCTTTTGCTCTTTGTGTGTCTTTCAGCGTATCATCATACCATCTTCCAAGGCTCTTGACTGGTTCTTCTGTGACTGTTGGAATGGCCTGGTTGGCAACACTGAAGACCACAGATCCGGCCACTTTTCCTTTCCTCAGTGAGAGACTCCGTGATTTCTTTGGCTTGAACTTCATTCTGGATGAGGCAACTATGTCGTCCAGCCTCTCCAGCACATGACGTGTCTCGTCTTCTCTGGATGAAATCACTGTAGTGTCATCCATGAAGGCCTTGAGAGGAGGCATCTTGTATCCATCGCCAAGGTCTGTTTGTCTCGCGTTGTTTGTTGCTGCTTTCAAGATGAGTTCCATTGCCAGCACGAACAGTATTGGGGAAATTGCACAGCCCATTGCAATACCCACTTCCAAGTTGATCCAGTCTGTTGTGTACTCCTTGGTAGAGAACCGCATTGAGAAGCCATTGAAGTACTTCTTGAGCATGTCGCGGATGTTCTTTGGCACATGGTACATCTCAAGAGCCAACTGTATCATCTCATGGGGCACAGATCCATATGCGTTTGCCAGATCAAGCCACACTACGTCCAGGTCTCTCTTTTCTGTTTTTGCTTTTTGGATTGCGTCCCAGATCATTGTGGCGTGTTCTACACAGCCCGCCACGCCTGGGATGCCACCTTTCTGGACTGACACATCCAAGTACTTGTTTTCCATCAGGTACTTGGTCAGCCTTGCTGCCATGACAGAGAAGAAGATTTTCCCTTCGACATTCAGTAGTGATATTGGCCTGAACTGGCTAATGTCACTTGAGTTTTGCTCTTTGGGGATGTACACACCATCTGCCGTCATCCACTGGCCGCTGATCTTCTGGTTTCTCCAAGCCGATCGCAGCAGCCTGTGGAGCCACTCCAGCACCTTGGGACATTTCTTGTAAAGCTGGTAAGGTATTCCGTTTGGCCCTGGTGATGATTTGGCTCTGGCTTTGTCGACCACCTTCTTGATTTCCGCCAACGTTGGAGGCTTGCCATTGAACTGTTCCTGAGGGTTGGTTGGCCACACCAGACCTTGAATGTCGAGTGGTGCTTTGCTCTGTGGGTCAGAGTATGTTTTCCTCAGATGCTGCTCAAGAACTCCTTTGTCCACACTTAGGGTCCCAGATTTTGGCTGCTCAAACAGTGTTCTGGCAAACTGGAAGGGGTCTCTGAAGAAGCGCTCTTGTGTCTTCTTCTTTTTGCTCTTCCTCTTCCTCGCAGATTCCGCTTTGCTGAGGGCACTGTGTTTTTCTTTCAGGTCTTTCCACAGTTTTTCCAAGCCTTGTTTTTCAGCTGGCAGTGCGGTCTTCATTTGCATCTTGAGGTTTTTCTTTTGGACCCTGATCTTGTCCATCTTTTCTTGGCGTCTGGATTTCTTTGGAGGTGTTTTCTCTTTGGGTAGTTTTGCTCCATAGGCGTCTCTACATGTGGCATACACAATGTCCCCATATGTGGCTAGTTTGTGTTCCAGGGTGCTTTTCCCTATCAGTGCATCGAGTCTTTGGACGATTTTGGCATCCAGTTTCTCCCAATCTTCAGTTTCGTTTGCTCGTGGCAGGTTGAGTTTCAGGCGCCTGGCATCGAGGGCCTGTGCAAATTCCTCATCCGAACCAACAGCGTGGATGTCCTTGGCACTGTGGTTTAAATCCTGGCCTTGGTCTTCCGACGTCTTATCTGCTGATGCAGTGCGCTGCTGCTCATTCAGATGAGTCTTCACACATCCCATCTTTGTTCTGTGGATCTTCATGCCACGGGTGGTAGCGAAACGCTTTCCACAGACACATGGATATTCCATTTGGTCCATGTTCATAGTCCGTTTGGGATTTGCAGTCATGATTGGTTGAGCACCGATGGATTCATCATTCTCTCCCCCTTTCGGTGAATCCTGGGAGCATCTTTTCCTTTTATTTTTAGTAGCCTGAATCTACCAGTGAGGATGGTCGACCTAACGTTACTTTGACAGCTCGTTTGTGAAGGCTAATTAGTGGTTTGAGTGAATCATTGCTCGCTGAGTCCCAAAGTGTTGAGGCATAGTCAATAAAAGGCTGAATGTAAGAATGAAAGAATAGTTTTCTTGCATGTAAATTTAAGAAGTTCTTAATCCTTTTTAGAAGATGTAGTTTTCTTGCAACGTTTCTAGATAAAGACTCTAAGTGTTTTGACCAAGTTAGATTATTATCTATTGTTATTCCCAAGACTTTGTGACTGGTTACTTCTTCGACGTTTTCGTTAGAAATGCAAAGTACTGGCAGATTTTGGCTTAGAGTTTGACGTTTCTGTCTTGTAGTTATCATCATGAATTTAGTTTTGTGAGGATGGAGAGCCATGTGATTAAATCGTCTCCATTTAACCAAGAGATTGATGTTTTCTTGGATGCCACTGCAAACCTGTTTGGCGTCAGAATTACATGTGTCTAAGGTTGTATCATCAGCGAACATTTCACTGTTTATTTTCAAGTACAATGGCAGATCATTGATGTAAAATGAAAACAATAGAGGACCTAATACTGACCCTTGTGGGACACCAAATTTGTTTGGAAGAAAATCAGATTTGTATGTGTTTACGGACACAATTTGTTGTCTGTTGGAGAGAAAAGATGAAATCAGTTTCAGTGTTTTGTATGATAGCTTATACAAAGTTAGTTTTCTGAGTAAAAGTTCATGATTTATAACGTCGAAAGCTTTTG
Source organism: Conus canariensis (assembly GCA_033310375.1). Taxonomy (NCBI): domain Eukaryota; kingdom Metazoa; phylum Mollusca; class Gastropoda; order Neogastropoda; family Conidae; genus Conus; species Conus canariensis. The sequence continues at coordinate 54,054,098 of CM065740.1, forward strand.
CGAAATCTACAAAGAGAATTCCTGAAAATTGCTTGTTGTTCATGTTTAAGAGCCATCTATCTATTAATTTAGTTAGCACAGTGTGGCACGAATGGTTTTCTCAGAAGCCTGATTGATTTGGGTGGATTAAATCATATTGTTCTGCATAGGAATGGAGACACTTATTGATGTGGAGTTCTAATGGCTTAGAAAAAACTGATAGAATCGAAATAGGCCTATAATTTGATGGATCAGTAGTGTTTCCTGATTTATATATTGGTATGATTTGTGCTTTTTTTGAAGGTATCTGGAAAGCATTGTTTATCTATACAGAGGTTGTAAATGTAAGTTAACGTTTCTGCGATGACGGGTGCAGAGAGCTTTAGAATTTTACCGTCTATACCGTCAATTCCACGAGTGGCTGTCTGTTTCAATCGCCTAAGGGACACGAAAACAGAATGAACATCTAGAAGGCTGATATCTAAATCTGAATGGATATTTTTTACCCTGCAGTATTTTTGTAATTCTTCTAGATCATTATCATTTGATTTATCATCATGAATTATTTGATCTGCTACTGTTGTAAAATGGTGATTTAGTTTATCGGTAGATATATCATTCGTTATGTTTGAAACAGAGGAAATATGTTTATTTGTTAGAGAGAGAGAGAGAGAGAGAGAGAGAGAGAGAGAGAGAGAGAGAAAGAGAGAGAGAGCGAGAGACAGACAGACACACAGACACACAGACAGAGAAACAGACAGATGGATAGACTAAAAGACAGACAACCAGACGATGAGAGAGAGAGAGAGAGAGAGAGAGAGAGAGAGAGAGAGAGAGAGAGAGAGAGAGAGAGAGAGTCAGACAGACAGGCAGACAGAGAGAGACAGAGAAACAGACAGAAAGACAGACAAATAGCTAGATAGACAGATAGACTCATAGACAGACAGACAATGAGAGAGAGAGAGAGAGAGAGAGAGAGAGAGAGAGAGAGAGAGAGAGAGAGAGAGAAAGACAGAGACAGAGACAGACAGACATAGAGAGAGTAAACTCAGTTTTATTCGATCAAGGACTGAGATTTTAGGCAGAGAGAGAGAGAGAGAGAGAGAGAGAGAGAGAGAGAGAGAGAGAGAGAGAGACAGAGACAGAGACAGAGACAGAGAGACAGACAGACAGACAGACAGACAGACAGACATAGAGAGAATGAACTCAGTTTTATTCGATCAAGGACTGAGATTTTAGGCAGAGAGAGAGAGAGAGAGAGAGAGAGAGAGAGAGAGACAGACAGACAGACAGACAGACAGACAGACAGACAGACAGAGAAACAGACAGATGGATAGACTAATAAACAAACAGACGATGAGAGAAAGAGAAATAAATAGACAGACTGACTGACAGGCAGACTGAGAACTGGACGACGAGACAGAGAATAGAAAAGACAGACAGATGGTAGACTGATAGACAGACAGCAAAAAGAGAGATGATGGAGACTGAGAGGAGCGAAGGACGAGGCAAAGAGAGAGAGCAGAGAAGAAGAGACAGAGAGAGACCAGAAAGAAAGAGAAAAGACTGAGAGGGACGAGAGAGAGAGAGAGACGAGAGAGAAGAGAGAGAGAGAGAGACAGAGAGAGAGAGAGAGAAGAAAGGAAGATATGTATAGACAGACAGGAAGACAGAATGGAGAGAGAGGAGAATGTAAGTGAGTAGGAGAGAACAACACACACGAAGACAGAGAAGACAGACAGAGAGACAACACACACACACACACACACACACAACACTTCAAGAAATGGACCTCATCACCACCATTCCTCGGAACCAGTAAGATGGCAGCTAACATCGGGCGCCACGTGAGAGACCTGTTCTGGAGGAAGCCCAAGAAAGCAACCAGGTTCCAGCACCACCCACCCAGACCCTTCCCTATGTACTACGACGACCTGTTGTTCGCTCCCAATTCATGGATGAACAGATTTGCTGTGCTGAGTGATTGTTGATCCTTTTTCTGGGGATTTCTTTCTGAGAGAGGGTGGAATAATTTTTGCAAAATACCAGCACCTTCTTGACTGTTAGTTTTGTTTTGAACAAGGTGCCATCTTGTAATCTCATCACTTTGTAATTAACCTGATTATCATAAGAACAATCCCATAAATTAATTCTTTATTACTGCGAATACCATTATATTAGTTGGCTAATTGACACAGTTTGTTATCTTTGTTATTTGCTATTTTAAATATAAAAAGTTGCTTTTTTTCTATTTAGGACAATACATTTTTCATTCTTCGGAGAGCGTGACGAAACATTCGAATTTGAAAATATTGCAATGGAACTGCAGATCAATATCAACAAATATTCACGAACTGATTCAACATCTCTCAGATCATACGTATCAAGTGTTAATATTACAGTCTTTAAATGCAACTGAACAAAAAATTCCAAAATTACAAAACTTCTATTATTCTCCAATATTCCAAACTAACAACGAAACAAGGAGGGTTACTACTGCACTCTATATTCAAGAAAAGGTTGAATAGATAGAGCCACCCATTTCAAAGAATGTTAAAACCATTAACGCATGTGCAGCAAAACTGAAACTCAACGAATTACTTACATTAAACGTTGTTTCCATTTATTTGCCAAGAGGTCCTGACAATGAAAACACAGAATGGCTTCGCACTATACCGGACCAGCATGAAAAATGGTTAATAGCAGGTGATTTTAACTCACATGCCCCGTTTTGGGATAATGAATGCAAAATAGTAACACACAATCGTTTTGTTGGAAATATAGTAGACTCTTCATTGAGTTTGTTAAATGATGGCAGTGTAACAAGAATACCTGATATTTCACACCATCGAGCAACAGCAATTGAATTTACACTTATATCTCCTGCCCTAGCTCCAAGCTGTGAGTGGTCTACCTTCAAAGATCCTCTTGGTAGTGATCATTTGCCAATAATTATTACCATTAAGGGTAAACAATCCATTCAAAACTGCGCTAAAGATAAGATCCCAAAATATAATTATAATAAAGCTGTTTGGGATAAATTTGAAAACATACTCTCTACTTACAATTGTGAAGAGATATTGTCTGATAACATTGACGGAAGCTACGCAAATTTTGTTGATATTGTTTTACATGCGGCTGATCTCTCAATACCAAGGTGCAATTCTGACGCATCAAACAAATATGCAGGCAATGTATGGTGGAATGCTACTTGTGAAGAAGCAAGAGAAAAAAAGATGCAGGCCTATAAAATATATTTAAAAGATAAGAAAGATCCTGACAAAATTGCTGAAAAGAACAGAGCAAAAAATCATAGTAACAGAGTAATTGAAAAAGTCAAGGAGCAATATTGGTCAAATTTCTATGAAAGTGAAGTACATGACCACAAAGATCTTCAGAAAACATGGAAAAAATTGAAAGACATAAAAAATGGAATCAGTCTTCCTGAATATCCCATAACATTAGAAAATAATGAGTTTCCTTCAAAATTTGAAAAGGCTGAAGCATTTGCAAATATTTTTGCAAAAAATAGCAACAGGGAGGGCCTGACAGAAAAACAAAAGATATACAGAGAGAAAATGGAGGATAAGGAAACGCATGAAAAAAGTTCCATTAACAGTCACTACACAAATGCTCCCCTTACATTTCAAGAAGTAAAGGATGCAATTTTCTCTATTGGTTCGAAAAGAAAATCAGTGGGACCAGATGCGATCTCCAATGAAATGATAAAGCATTTGCCAGTTAATTTCACAATGTTTCTGAACTTATTTTTTCAGAAATGTTGGTCTGAAGGGCTTCAACCATCTTTGTGGAAAAAATCAATTGTAACCCCATCCCTAAAGAGGTCAAGTCAAAATCAGACAAAAACAACTACAGGCCAATTGCTCTCACTTCACATGTGGGAAAACTTATGGAAAGGATTATTCTAAAAAGACTTGAACATCATTGTGAAAAAAATGGTATAATACCAATACAACAGGCTGGCTTTAGAAAGGGTAGATCTACAGTTGACCATCTTGTAAAAATTACAACACAGATTAAATATCAGTTCGCACGTAGGAAAAATGTACTTGCCACGTTTTTTGACATTAGAAAGGCATATGACCAAGTCTGGCATTCAAAACTTCTGAACAAATTGAAGTTAATAGGTCTCTCGGGGTGTATGTACAATTACTTAAAAACCTTTTTAAGTGGTAGAACAATACAGACGAAGGTAGGAAATGTATATTCTAATGAAAGACATATCCAGATGGGAATCCCGCAAGGATCTGTGATAGCTCCTATCCTGTTTAATATTTTGATCCATGATCTTCCTAAATCATTACCAAAAAATGTTGAACTAGTACAATATGCGGATGATATCTGTATATGGATGAAGTTACTTTAAAACGTCACACACCAGTTAGATCAATCAACTATATTAAAAAGATATATCAAAATGAACTAGATAAAATTAGTAGGTACATGACTGAAAATGGGTTGGCCCTTTCAGCTGAAAAATCGCATATGGTCTTGTTCAATACTGGTTATGATCCTAATCCTCTGCCTTCATTTCAAATAGATGGATTATGCCTTGAATATAAAAAAGTCGTAAAATTTTTAGGAGTAAATTTAACTTCTAAATTGAGCTGGAATTATCACATACAAACTATTCTAACAAAAGCTAAGAAAACTTTAAATTTTTTGAAAATGGTGAGTCAACAATCATGGGGTAAAGACAGTAAAGTATTAACACATTTAGCTAGTGCGCTTGTACGATCAAAATTATCCTATGCCCAGGAGACATTTTTCTCAGCCCCAAAATGTTTAATTAAAAAGTTGCAGAGTATTGATAGTAAAGCTTACAAGATAGCTCTTGGTGTCCCGGTTCATACATCAACTTTAAGAACTTATATGGAGATCGGAATATTGCCTTTTGAAGAAAATATGAAACTTGCATGTGCAAAATATATTTTAAGAAGTCATACACTACACAATCTTAATACCAGTGAAACTGAATTAAAATCAGAAATAAATTTTCCTAAACGGGCACAAAAAATCGATTCTCTAAAATCGATAGCCTCATACACATCTGACTTATTTACAAAAGCAGGCACTGCCCCTCAAAACGTAGCTCCTCGGGTGTCTTTTAGCACTATCCTGGAATGGGAACTTAGTAGAGCAAATTATGACATAGACTATACAAGTTTTAAAAAAAGTGATGAACCCTTGCTGCCAACGTATGTTAAATCACATATAAATGAAACTTATATAAATCACCTTAAAATTTATACAGATGGTTCTGTACTAGACAATCATTTGTCTGGTTCAGCATTCATAATTCCATCCTTAAAAATAGAGAAAGGTTACCACCTTGGTAAGAATATTTCCATATTTACTGCGGAACTTGTTGCCATTATTATGGCATTAAACTTTCTTCTTGATTTTCAATTTGCTGCATTTCAAATACTACTTTGCGTTGA
>CM065740.1:54064538-54069538 GCA_033310375.1 Conus canariensis
AAGGTAGGGTGAGGTAAGGTGAGGTAAGGTGAGGTGAAGTAAGGTGAGCTGAGGTAAGTAAGGTAAGGTAAGGTAAGTAAGGTAAGGTAAGGTAAGGTGAGGTGAAGTGAGCTGAGGTGAAGGGAAGGAAGGTAAGGTAAGGTAAGGTAAGGTGAGGTGAAGTAAGGTGAGCTGAGGTAAGGTGAGCTGAGGTAAGGTAAGGTAAAGTAAGGTAAGTAAGACAAGGTAAGGTAAGGTAAGGTGAGGTAAGGTGAGGTAAGTTGAGGTGAGGTAACGTCAGGTTAGGTGAGGTGAGGTGAGGTAATGTGAGGTAAGGTGAGGTGAGGTAAGGTGAGGTGAGGTAAGGTAAGGTAGCGTAAGGTAAGGTGAGGTGAGCTGAAGTGAGGTGAGGTAAGGAGAGGTAATGTAAGGTAACGTAAGGTAAGGTGAGGTGAGGTGAGGTGAGCTAAGGAGAGGTAAGGTGAGGTAAGGTGAGATGAGGTGAGGTGAGGTGAGGTAAGGTGAGGTGAAGTAAGCTGAGGTAAGGTGAAGTGAGTTAAGGTTATGTGAGGTAAGGTGAGGTGAGGTGAGATGAATAAGATAGGGTAAGGTAAGGTGAGGTAAGGTGAGGTGAGGTAAGGTAAGGTGAGGCGGTGTGAGGTGAGGTAAGGTGAGGTGAGGTAAGGTGAGGTAAGTTGAGGTTAGGTGAGGTGAGTTAAGGTGAGGTGAGGTGAGGTGAGGTGAGGTGAGCTGAATAAGATAAGGTAAGGTAAGGTGAGGTAAGGTGAGGTGAGGTAAGGTGAGGTGGTGTGAGGTGAGGTAAGGTGAGGTAAGGTAAGGTGAGGTGAGGTGAGGTGAATAAGATAAGGTAAGGTAAGGTGAGGTAAGATGAGGTGAGGTAAGGTGAGGTGGTGTGAGGTGAGGTAAGTTGAGGTAAGGTGAGGTGAGTGAGGTGAGATAAGGTGATGTGATGTGAGGTGTGGTGATGTGAGATAAGTGAGTGATATGAGGTGAGGTGGGTGAGGAGAGGTGAGGTGAAATAAGGTGATGTGAGGTGAGGTGAGTGGGGTGAGGTGAGATAAGGTGATGTGATGTGAGATGAGATAAGGTGATGTGAGGTGAGATAAGGTGATGTGATGTGAGGTGAGGTGGGGTGAGGTGAGGTGAGGTGAGGTGAGATAAGGTGATGTGATGTGAGGTGAGATGGGGTGAAATAAAGTGATGTGATGCGGGTTGAGGTGGGGTGAGGTGAGGTGAGGTGAGATGTGAGGTGAGGTGAGATAGGGTAAGGTTAGGTGAGGTGATGTGAGGTAAGGTCAGATGAGGTGAGTCAAGGTAAGGTGTGGTAATGTGAGATGAAATGATGTTAGGTGAGGTGATGTGAGGTAAGATGAGGTGAGGTGAGGTGAGGTGATGTGAGGTGATGTGAGGTGATGCGAGGTGAGGTAAGGTAAGGTGAGGTGAAGTGAGATAAGGTGAGGTGAGGTGAGTTGAGGTGAGAAAAGGTGAAGTGATGTGAGGTGATGTGAGGTGAGGTGATGTGAGATGAGGTGAGATGAGGTGAGGTACGGTGGGATGAGGTGAGAAAAGGTGAGGTGAGGTGAGATAAGGTGAGGTGAGAAAAGCAAGGTAAAGTAAGCCGAGGTAAGGTAAAGTGAGGTGAGGTGAGGTAAGTTAAGGTGAGGTTAGTCAAAATAAGGTAAGCTAAGCTAAGGTGAGGTAGGGTTGGGTAATGTGAGATAAGGTGAGGTAGCGTAAGGAAGTGTAGGGCAGTATACCATAGGGTAAGGTAAGGTAAGTCTGGTACTTTATGGTAAGGCAAGGTAAGGTAAGGTAACGCAAAGAAAGACTAAGTAAGGTAATAAAAGGTAAGGCAAGGAAAGATAAAGTAAGGTAAGGTGAAGTAAGGTGAGGTGAGGTGAGGTGAAGTGAGGTAAGGTAAGGTGAGGTAATACACGTTGAAATACGGTAAGGTAAGCTAAGGTGACATAGGGTTAGATAACGTAATAAGGTATGACACAGTGAGGTAGGGTATGGTGGTGTAGGCCAGTATACCGTAGCGTAAGGTAAGGTAAGATAAGGTGAGAAAAGGTGAGGAAGGGTGAGATAGTGCTGGACAGTATACCTTATGGTAAGGTAAAGACGGCAAGGTAAAGAGATGGCTAGGTAAGGTGAGGTAAAGCAAGGTAAAGAACGGCTAGCTAAGGTAAGGTAAAGTTAACAAAGACTAGATAAAGTAAGGTGAGGTAAGGTATGGTAAAGAAAGGCTAGGTAAGGTGAGGTAAGGTAAGGTAGAGACAGGCTAGTTAAGGTAAGGTAAGGTAAAGAAAAGCTAGGTAAGATAAGGTAAGAAAAGGTAAGGGAAAGAAAGGCTAGGTAAGGTAAGGGAAAGAAAGGCTAGGTAAGGTGAGGTAAGGTAAGGTAGAGACAGGCTAGGCAAGGTAAGGTAAGGTAAAGAAAAGCTAGGTAAGATAAGGTAAAAAAAGGTAAGGTAAAGAAAGGCTAGGTAAGGTAAGGCAAGGAAAGTCTAGGTAAGGTTAGGTAAGGCAAACAAACGCTAGGTAAGATAAGGTAAAAAAAAAAGGTAAGGTAAAGAAATGCTATGTAAGGTAAGGTAAAGAAAGGCTAGGTAAGGTGAGGTAAGGTAAGGTAGAGACAGGCTAGGTAAGGTAAGGTAAGGTAAGGAAACGTTAGGTAAGATAAGGTAAGAAAAGGTAAGGTAAAGAAAGGCTAGGTAAGGTAAGGCAAAGAAAGGCTATTTAAGGTGAGGTAAGGTAAGGTAGAGACAGGCTAGGTAAGGTAAGGTAAGGTAAGGTAAGGTAAGGTAAGGTAAGGTAAGGCAAAAAACGCTTGGTAAGATAAGGTAAGAAAAGGTAAGGTAAAGAAAGGCTAGGTAAGGTAAGGTAAAGAAAGGCTAGGTAAGGTGAGGTAAGGTAAGGTAGAGACAGGCTACGTAAGGTAAGGTAAAGTAAAGAAACGCTTGGTAAGATAAGGTAAGAAAGGTAAGGTAAAGAAAGGCTAGGTAAGGTAAGGTAAAGAAAGGCTGGGTAAGGTGAGGTAAGGTAAGGCAGAGACAGGCTAGGTAAGGTAAGGTAAAGCAAAAAAAGGCTGGGTAAGGTAAGGTAAGGTAAAGAAACGCTAGGTAATGTGAGGTAAGGTAAGGTAGAGACAGGCTAGTTAAGGTAAGGTAAGGTAAAGAAAGGCTAGGTAAGGTACGGTAAGGTAAGGTAAGGTAAGGTAAGGCAAAAAGGCTGGGTAAGGTAAGGTAAAGAAACGCTAGGTAATATGAGGTAAGGTCAGGTAGAGACAGGTTAGGTTAGGTAAAGAAAGGTGAAGAAAGGCTAGGTAAGATAAGGTAAGGTAAGGTAAAGAAAGGCTAGGTACGGTAGGGTAAGATAAAAAAATGGTTAGGTAAGGTCAGGTAAGTCAAGGTAAGATAAGGCAAAGAAAGGCTAGGTAAGGTAAGGTAGAGAAGGCTAGATAAGGTAAGGTAAGGAAAGGCTAGGTACGGTAGAGTAAGATAAAGAAAGGTTAGGTAAGGTCAGGTAGGTTAAGGTAAGATAAGGCAAAGAAAGGCTAGGTAAGAGGTAAGGTAAGATAAGGCAAAGAAAGGCTAGGTAAGGTAAGGTAAGGTAAAGAAAGGCTAGATAAGGAAAGATAACGTAAAGAAAGGCTAGATAAGGTAAGCTAAAGAAAGGCTGTGTAAGGTAAGATAAGGTAAAGAAAGGCTAGGTAAGGCAAGGTATGGTAACGAAAGGCTAGGTAAGGCAAGGTATGGTAAAGAAAGGCTAGGTAAGGTAATGTAAGGTAAAGAAAGGCTAGGTAAGGTAATGTAAGGTAAAGAAAGGCTAGGTAAGGTAATGTAAGATAAAGAAAGGCTAGGTAAGGTAACGTAAGGTAAAGAAAGGCTGGGTAAGGTAAGGTAAAGAAAGGCTAGGCAAGGTAAGCTAAGGTAAAGAAAGGCTAGGCAAGGTAAGGTAAGGTAAAGAAAGGCTAGGTAAAGGTAATGTAAGGTAAAGAAGGCTAGGTAAGGTAAGGTAAGGTAAAGAAAGGCTAGGCAAGGTACGGTAGGTAAGAAAGGCTGGTAAGGTACGGAAGGTAAAGAAAGGCTAGGTAAGGTAATGTCAGGTAAAAAAAAAAGCTAGGTAAGGTAATGTAAGGTAACGAAAGGCTAGGCAAAGCAAGGTAAGGTAAGGTAAGGTAAGGTAAAGGAAGGCTAGGCAAGGTAAGGTAAGGTAAAGAAAGGCTAGGTAGGGTAATGTAAGGTAAAGAAAGGCCAAGTAAGGTAAGGTAAAGAAAGGCTAGGCAAGGTAAGGTAAGGTAAAGAAAGGCTAGGTAAGGTAATGTAAGGTAAAGAAAAGCCGGTAAGGTAATGTAAGGTAAAGAAAGGTAGGCAAAGGAAGGTAAGGTAAGGTAAGGTAAGGTAAGGTAAAGAAGCTAGGTAAGGTACGGTAAGGTAAAGAAAGGCTAGGTAAGGTAATGTCAGGTAAAAAAAAAGCTAGGTAAGGTAATGTAAGGTAACGAAAGGCTAGGCAAAGCAAGGTAAGGTAAGGTAAAGGAAGGCTAGGCAAGGTAAGGTAAGGTAAAGAAAGGCTAGGTAGGGTAATGTAAGGTAAAGAAAGGCCAGGTAATGTAAGGTAAAGAAAGCTAGGCAAGGTAAGGTAAGGTAAAGAAAGGCTAGGTAAGGTAATGTAAGGTAAAGAAAAGCTCGGTAAGGTAATGTAAGGTAAAGAAAGGCTAGGCAAAGCAAGGAAAGGTAAGGTAAAGTAAGGTAAAGGAAGGCTAGGTAAGGTAATGTAAGATAAAGAAAGACTAGGCAAGGTAAGGTAAGGTAAAGAAAGGCTAGGCAAGGTAAGGCAAGGTAAAGGAAGGCTTGGTCAAGTAATCTAATATAAGGTAAAGAAAGGCTAGGTAAGGTAAGGTAATACAAGGTGAGGAAAGGCTAGGTAAGGCAAGGTAAGGTAAAGAAAGGCCAGGTAAGGTAAGGTAATATAAGGTAAAGAAAGGCTAGGTAAGGCAAG
>CM065740.1:54079538-54087038 GCA_033310375.1 Conus canariensis
GAATGGGCAGACCGATATGGTAGACAGGAGGATGGTTGGTGAATGGGCAGACCGATATGGTAGACAGGAGGATGGTTAGTGAATGGGCAGACCGATATGGTAGACAGGAGGATGGTTAGTGAATGGGCAGACCGATATGGTAGACAGGAGGATGGTTAGTGAATGGGCAGACCGATATGGTAGACAGGAGGATGGTTAGTGAATGGGCAGACCGATATGGTAGACAGGAGGATGGTTAGTGGATGGGTGATCTGTGGGCGGGTGGATGGACTGGTGGGTGGACGTATGTGACAGTTGGTATGTTGGTAGTTTGACTGGTCGGTTGGGTGGGTGGCTAATTGACGGAGATGCGCCTTCGCACGTGTGCGCGCGTGTGCTTGTGTGTGTGTGTGTGTGTGTGTGTGTGTGTGTGTGTGTGTGTGTGTGTGTGTTGTTGTGTGTGTGTGTGTGTGTGTGTGTGTGTGTGGGGTGTGAGTGTGTGTGCGCGCGCGTGCATGCGTGCGGTCGTGCGTGCATCCGTGCGTATGTGTGTGAGTGTATGTGTGTGGGTTTGCGTGTGTGTGTGTGTGTTGTGTGTGTGTGTGTGTGTGTGTGTGTGTGTGTGTGTGTGTGTGTGTGCGGTCGTGCGTGCGTCCCTTGTGTGTGTTGTGTGTGTGTGTGTGTGTGTGTGCATGTGCGTGTGCATGTGTGTGTGTTTGTGCATGCATGTGTGTGTGTGTGTGTGTGTGTGGTGAGAGAGAGAGAGAGAGAGAGAGAGAGAGAGAGAGAGAGAAGAGAGAGAGAGAGAGAGAGAGACATAGACAGAGACACAGAAACAGAGAAAAGGAGAGAGAGAGAGAGAGAGAGAGAGAGAGAGAGAGAGAGAGAGAGAGAAGATTTGCGTGTGCGTACTTGTGTTTGTGCTGCGGCCACTACTACTACTACTACTACTACTACTACTACTACTACTACTACTACTACATTCTACTACTTCTATTACTACTAGTTAAAAGCAGTTGCTGTACCCTCATAGGCACTAACCTCATAGTTAGTCGAACACTGGGAGTAGGTGGGGGGAGGAGGGGAGGGGGAGAAGGCGGAGGAGGAGGAGGAAGAAGAAATGGTGGTGGTGGTGTGGTGGTGGTGGTGGTCACATGGGTGTGGGCGAGGACCTCCGTGATGAACTCCTGATACAGGGCGCTGTCCGGTGACACGTGCAGGGTCACGTCCAGCAGACCTGAGAGCAGACACAGCAGTGGTCAGTAGGTCCCCTGTCCCTCCTCCGGCGTCGCTACCAGCTCACACACACATAGCCATACCCAGCAGTTTCAGCAGTCTGGGCCATCCAGTCTCAAAAGGAGCAGCCGGTCATATCCGGTCGTCATCTGGCAACCCGCGAGAGGAGACACTGCGCTGCTTCTGAGTCGCTTCGAAGGTGTTGACGGGCGCCTGTTCTAGTCCAAGGTAGGCAGAATCTAAAGTACCAAGCCCTCACGAAGATGACAACAGCTGCATCGTGAAAGTCATGCTAGTGTAGTGTTTGATAGTCTGTTCCCCGCCTTTCCATTTTCTCACCTCTCTACGCCGTATTCCTTAACCGGCAGCACACCAAAATTTAATGCGCCAAGGCGTTGCTTAAGGAGTCGAGTCTAGACAGGTACAATTAGGCTGTTTTGAGAACTTGCATTGCGTTTGAAAGTTGTAAGACCTTGCTCAAGGAGTCGAGTATAGGCCAGCGCAGTGAGATTGTTCCGAGAATGTTCATTGCGTCTGAAAGTTGATTACCTTTTCTTTCATACACCCGTCAAGGTACATGCCGGCTGGTTCCTAGCAGACAGATTAAAATGCAAGGCATGGGACTATTTGGGGGGAACCATCTGGCGCGAAGATGGGGTCACGGGTGAGTGAGAAGGTCTGAAGTGAGGTCTGAAGTGGGAAGGTCTGAAGTGAGAAGGTCTGAAGTGAAAAGGTCTGAAGTGAGAAGGTCTGAAGTGAGGTCTGAAGTGTATAGGTCTGAAGTGAGAAGGTCTGAAGTGAGGTCTGAAGTGGAAAAAGGTCTGAAGTGAGGTCTGAAGTGAGGTCTGAAGTGAAAAGGTCTGAAGTGAGGTCTGAAGTGAAAACGGTCTGAAGTGAGAAGGTCTAAGTGATGTCTGAAGTGAAAAGGTCTGAAGTGAGAAGGTCTGAAGTGAGGTCTGAATGAAAAGGTCTGAAGTGAGAAGGTCTGAAGTGAGGTCTTAAGTGAGAAGGTCTGAAGTGAGAAGGTCTGAAGTGAGAAGGTCTGAAGTGAGGTCTGAAGTGAAAAGGTCTGAAGTGAGAGGTCTGAAGTGAAAAGGTCTGAAGTGAGAAGGCCTGAAGTGAGAAGGTCTGAAGTAAAAAGGTCTGAAGTGAAAAGGTCTGATGTGAGGTCTGAAGTGAAAAGGTCTGAAGTGAAAAGGTTTGAAGTGAATAGGTCTGAAGTGAAAAGGTCTGAAGTGAGGTCTGAAGTGAAAAGGTCTGAAGTGAGGTCTGAAGTGAAAAGGTCTGAAGTGAGAAGGTCTGAAGTGCAGGTCTGAAGTAAAAAGCCCTGAAGTGAGAAGGTCTGAAGTGGTGAATGAGTCTGAAGTGAAAAGGTCTGAAGTGAGAAGGTCTGAAGTGAAAAGGTCTAAAGTGAAAAGGTCTGAAGTGAGGTCTGAAGTGAGAAGGTCTGAAGTGAAAAGGTTTGAAGTGAATAGGTCTGAAGTGAGAAGGTCTGAAGTGAGAAGGTCTGAAATGCGATGTCAGCTAAGCGCAAGGTCATGTATTTGAAGAATGTGAATGACAACATCGGTGGAAATAACAAACAAACAAAAAAAAAAAAAAAAAAAGGGAAATGATTAAATGTGATGTGTGTGAATGTGATGTGTGTGTGTGTGTGTGTGTGGTGTGTGTGTGTGAGTGTGTGTGGCTGCGTGCAGTGTAGTATGTGCTGGTGCATGCTGCTGCTCGCCGCGCGCGCGCGCGCGCGCGTGTGTGTGTGTGTGTGTGTGTGTGTGTGTGTTCTTGATCAATTATCAGCTAAGATTAATGTGGCTCGAACGTTTCTAACTTCAACGCTCAGATGGTTTATATAGTGATTCAGAGCAACTAATGTGCATATCTAATCAAAGGGGGTACCTCGCTCACACAGCGAATGGTCCCAGTTCGGCGTTATGTTCTGCTCGCCTATCTCTCTCCGATACGTGACCCAATTACACTATTCAGTTTCCGAATACCGTGACCCATTTCACATTTCCTCTCTCCGCTACCGTGACCATTTACATTCTCTCACCGAATACTTGACCCATTTCACATTTCCTCTCTCCGAATACCGTGACCATTTCCATTTCCCTCTAAATATCTGACCCCTTTCAATCCTCTCTCCGAATACGTGACCCATTTCACATTTCTCTCTCCGAATACCGTGACCCCATTTCACATTTCCTCTCTCTGAATACCGTGACCCCATTTCACATTTCCTCTCTCCGAATACCGTGACCCCATTTCACATTTCCTCTCTCGAATACTGTGACCCCATTTCACATTTCCTCTCTCTGAATACCGTGACCCCATTTCACATTTCCTCTCTCTCGAATACGTGACCCCATTTCACATTTCCTCTCTCTGAATACCGTAACCCCATTTCACATTTCCTCTCTCCGAATACCGTGACCCCATTTCACATTTCCTCTCTCTGAATACCGTAACCCCATTTCACATTTCCTCTCTCTGAATACCGTGACCCCATTTCCCATTTCCTCCGGACGTATCAAATACAGTGCAAACAACGTCAAAGACAGTCGCACAGGACTGTCTTAAAATAGAAGATGAACTCGATCTGGTGCATGACAAGTGTGAGTATGGGAACCAGGAACTACTATTAAACAGAAAATTAGCATGGTCACAGATTTTACCGAGCGTCGCATTTAGTTTTAATAGGATCTCCAGTCTGCCCGTTTCAGTTGCGTGTGGTTAAAAAAAAATAGCCACTTTACCGACTTTTAGTGGCGCTGAATAATGAGAGCCCAGAGGCCAAATATCGACAGTGCACGTGCATTTTAAGACATAACGCATTTACTATTTCATGATTTGAGCCAGTGATCGTTTCAGGTCTGTGGTAATGTTCGCGACATGATTCAGTAACGACGACGATCGTGAACAGTCAGTCAAGCCGAACAACAAACCATCTGTGAATGAAGAAAAAGTTCCAGCTGGGTCTGACAAAAACAAACCAACCTGGATCTGCTGATGGTTAGTGACTGGTTTACGACAGAGTCTGTCTGCAACGGTTCAATGCTAGAAAACCACAGTTACCTTGAAATGACCAAACCGGGTTGTACACTGAAGCTAGGGATTTTGTGTTTCTTTTACGTTAGCATTTTATAGCTGTGAAATTACTCTGAATAGAGACCAAGACATAGGGCCTCAGGTGATCAGAAGAATAGTCTGGTATCAAGTGGTGACTCATATATTTACGGTTACGAAAGATATGGTCAACACACACACACACACACACACACACACACACACACACACACACACACACACACACACAAAATCTTCTCTCTCTCTCTCTTACACACAATCTCTCTGTCTATCCGTCTGTTAGTCTCTCCCCCACCCCCACCCTCTCTCTCTCTCTCTCTCTCTCTCTCTCTCTCTCTCACACACACACACACAACACACACACACACACATATATATATAATATATATATATATATATATATATATATATACAATAAACTAATAAATTCCAAGGATAAATACCGAGCACCATTCCAGCAACTTACAGAGCAGCTTGGTGTTGCAGTGACTGCAAGAAATATTCAATTATAAACAAAGCTTGCTCTTATGTCTTAGATTGAAGAAATAGGGGGAAATAAGCATTCATATCTACAGTGGTAGATAAATCTACCTAACTAACAGTATGTGCTTGAGTGGGTGAATGGGAAAAATGAAATAAATGCTTCTCAAAAATATCGTATCTGACCAGGAGTTATATACTAGTGAGTTTCCTTCCCATTGGAGAATGTCTCCCCCTTGGAGACTATAAGCTTGCTGAAGGCTCATTTTGAGAAGCATTTATTTCATTTTTCCCCATTCACCCACTCAAGCACATACTGTTAGTTAGGTAGATTTATCCACCACTGTAGATATGAATGCTTATTTCCCCCTATTTCTTCATCTAAGACATAAGAGCAAGCTTTGTTTATAATTGAATATTTCTTGCAGTCACTGCAACACCAAGCTGCTCTGTAAGTTGCTGGAATGGTGCTCGGTATTTATCCTTGGAATTTATTAGTTTATTGTAATTTAGTCCCTTGCGGATTCATTCCAAGAACTGGCCCTCAGCACTTGTGTCTTAAGAGGTTATCTTTTTATATTTTCTACTTTTCATAAGAAAATGTAGCTTGTTTTGCTCTTTTGTGATTTTCTTTTGCTTCTTAGGTGGCACCTTTGGTTAGTTTTTTGAAAACTCAACAAACATACTACGGTATTGCACACCAGACTTTTCTAGGATAGCATTCTTGTTAAAACCGAAAAGGCAGAGGAGTCAAATTACCACTTTCCGCGGTCACTGAGGAGAAACAATCAGATTTCGAAATATCGGTATTGACCAGGAGTTATATACTAGTGAGTTTCCTTCCCATTGGAGAATGTCTCCCCCTTGGAGACTATAAGCTTGCTGAAGGCTCATTTTGAGAAGCATTTATTTCATTTTTTCCCCGTTCACCCACTCAAGCACATACTGTTAGTTAGGTAGATTTATCTACCACTGCAGATATGAATGCTTATTTCCCCCTATTTCTTCAATCTAAGACATAAGAGCAAGCTTTGTTTATAATTGAATATATATATATATATACATATGACGTATAAACCTATATATATTGTGTGTGTGTGTGTGTGTGCAGGCACTAAAAAGAAAGCCAAGCAACAGACTGACCGTCGAGGAAGTGATAGTAGGTCATGTTGGCGTGGGCCTTGGCGCTGTTGGCGAAGTTGACGGTGACGAAGGCGTAGACGCCAGTCCTCATTTCCAACAGCTCCGCCATCCTCATGAACCGCACGATGTCCGCGTCATAGGCCAGCAGCAGAAACACTGTCAGCAACAAAATGAAACGACGATGATTTCAAACCTAAGAATACGAAAAGCCATTCCGTACAAAGATTCAATCCGTAAGTGCTTATAGCTCAGTAATCTCGAGGCGATTTACCTAAAAAAAAAAAAAAAAAAACAGAAGAAAGAAAAGAAAAAAAGCGGCTTTTAAAGGAGCGAAACACAGTCACAGCAGATTTTCACGTAGATGCAAGAAGCGCTGCCAAGCACGCACTGTAAAAAACTGTGTTGGTATCTCCGTAACACAATTTCTTCGACGAAACGGTGTCGTGATGATGAGGCAGTCCATTCACTGCGATGTCAACTGCTCAAATGGTGCACAAAACTGACTCTGTGAGAGGGCCCACCTGCGTGATTTGATGTCATTGTTTCTTCAGTTACTGCACCCAGCACATAACAAGCAAGGCATCCATCCAAAACTAAGGTTTTATCGTGTTAATAATATTTGAAGCGGGCGTGTTGTATTCTCGTCTGCTTTGGGGCCTGTTCAGTTCTCGTCTGCTTTTGATTTTTGACAGTCACGTGTCTACCACCAGCACCGTCCATTGGCTCACGATGCAAAATTGAGGAAATTGTATTTCTTCAGACTGGAAAACTGACGTGAAATGAGTTTGACGCTTCAAAAGCTAGTTCACACCAATCTATGTATGACGGGAAAGAGAGAAAACAGAGTTTTACATGCTTGTTTTTGGCACAAAGTGTTTGGCCTCTCACATGTGATATATTCTTAGCTGTTAAGAGATGAAGAATGTTTAAGATGTTTCTATTTGACTCACTGCCTAACGGGACAGAACGTGCTTTGAATGTCGCGGACAGAGTAAGATGACGTACCTGAACCAAAAATAGTATAGTAGCTTGCGTTTCTCAACACTCTTCCCGTTTAGGACTAGTTCTCCGCATAGGACTATGTCAGATGTTTATCTTGGATCTGATCCGAGACGACGGGGCACACGGACACGGAGCAATAGAAAGACCGTTGGCAGCAAAGCAAATGGGATTTGGAGGAAACAAGAGAGTCCCCTGAGAGTATCCTTTGACCATTACTTAAACTAGAACCTGCAACACCGCTACATCACTGCAGACACACACACACACACACACACACACACACACACACACACACACACACACGCACACACACGCGCGCGCGCGCGCGCGCGCGCACATGCAGAGAGAGAGAGAGAGAGAGAGAGAGAGAGAGAGAGAGAGAGAGAGAGAGAGACATTGTTTATTGCCCATTACCAATTACGCGCTTTCAACAGTGAGGAGGGAAATTGGGCGGGGTGGTAAACATGTTTAAAAGATATCAAAGCCAGCACGCACACACACACACACACACACACACACACACCACACACACACACACACACACACACACACACACACACACTTTCCTTTTTCTTC
>CM065740.1:54092038-54094538 GCA_033310375.1 Conus canariensis
ACACACACACACACACACACACACACACACACACACACACACCACACGTAAAGAAAAACCTGACCTCAGCTGTAGTTTTTAAAAATCATTCACAAAACCAACATTCCATGTTCTCAAACATATATTACAACAAACTGTTCTCTAACCAGATTACAATAATACCAAATCTCTCAACAAAAAAGTAGAGATTAATATATTGTGGTAAATACGAATCCGACAAAACATATATGAGTTGATCCTTTTACATATACAGCTCAACCATTATCAGCTTTACAGCGGTAATTGCAAATGAAACCCCACGTCCCTCAGCATCAATCAGCCATGTATTTTCCTTATACATAGCATAGTTAATTTAGCAGTTATCTGTCCGTGGTATTACTATCACAAGGAATAAGCAAAGAATCCTAAATTCACCAGCCGCCGTGCCGAAGTGGTTAGCGTCGCGGACTACCGGCTGGGAGGTCGTGGGTTCGATTCCCATCAGAACCATGTGGGATCTTTCTGCCGCGACTGGCCCCTACCCAGAGCTGAGTTTGCTACGAGCTCATTTGGGAAGACTGAGACCACACAGTCGAGTTTTATCCATCTAATGGATACGTCTCTGAGACTGTCGCTCACATTTCCTGACCAGCACTGCAGGTGTCTGTATCTCTCGGGCCTGGTTGATTATGAAACTAATCGTAGAGTACAGCCCTCTCATACAGTCTCAAACCGGAATGGAAATCCGTAGTATCGTCTTCATCATCCTCATGGCCTTGGCTTGATTCTGTCGGGGTCACCGGTATTGGCAACTTAATGGAGCTGTCGCTTGACGGACGTGGTGGCGCCCTCCGGAGGGAGAGCTCACGCACGCCAGCTCCGCGACTAAGCAATTATTGTCGTCAGTAGGGGGTTTAGCAGGTGGTGTCCTGCGTATGTTGGATCAGAACAGACACCACTAAACACCACCGAAGTGACTCGGCAGCAGTGCAGTGTCTCCTCTGGTGGGTTGCCTCATGGCGACTTGACATTGACTGCTCCCTGTGGATTGCCTGTGCCGGGGTTGTGGTGGGCCAGACCGGGCTGTGGCTGTGGACGGGGTGTGGGACTGACCGGGCTGTGGCTGTGGACGGGGTGTGGGACTGACCGGGCTGTGGCTGTGGACGGGGGTCAGAATGAGCAGCGAGGGTTCAATGCTACCGAGGAGGCACAGAAGATGGGACAGCAAAAAAAAAAAAAAGAAGAAACACACACACACACACACACACACACACACACACACACACACACACACACACACACACACACACACACACACACACACAAAACCGAAACTAAATTCCAAATGTGAAGATTTTAGACAAAAAAAAAAACCAACTCACCTGTGAAAATGGTTTGCTCAGACCAGTGACACAATCACTATCAATTAGGCACCAAATGTAACACTTAAAATCATTCCACCATAAATGAATCCATCTTAAAAAGAAAAAGAACAGCCTGATTGAACAGCCTGATTTCAGAGCTGTTTATAGAGATGCAAAGAGCTTATGATCATTGCTTAGGGCAAATTAGCTGAATTTGGTTATCCATCAGTACGTTGGTGATAATCAATGACCCATTATCAACAGATAATAGTTGGATGGTTGGTGATAATCAATGACTCATTATCAATAGAGAATGGTGGGATGGTTGGTGATAATCAATGACTCATTATCAACAGATAATAGTTGGATGGTTGGTGATAATCAATGACTCATTATCAATAGAGAATGGTGGGATGGTTGGTGATAATCAATGACTCATTATCAATAGATAATGGTGGGATGGTTGGTGATAATCAATGACTCATTATCAATAGAGAATGGTGGGATGGTTGGTGATAATCAATGACTCATTATCAATAGAGAATGGTGGGATGGTTGGTGATAATCAATGACTCATTATCAATAGAGAATGGTGGGATGGTTGGTGATAATCAATGACTCATTATCAATAGAGAATGGTGGGATGGTTGGTGATAATCAGTGACTCATTATCAATAGATAATGGTGAGATGGTGGATTAGTTGGCAGTCCTGGAGATTACGGCAGATGCGGATTGCATGAATTGTGTGGGAGCGGGGCTTAGAGGATAGTCGTAAATTCCGTATCTCTTCAACAGCAACCTACATCTTCTCCACAGAATGTTTTCGCCTCCCCGCCCTTTTCCATATCCACGCACCCAGCCCCATCCCCAGACACCCACCCCGAACTCATCGGCCGTCTCCAGCCACACGGTGCCGTTGCCATGGACGATGGTGATGCGGGTCCAGTTGAAGGCCTGGAAGACGGACCTCAGCACCCGCTGCATCTCGCTGAAGGAGCTGGAGGTCCTAAGGAAGGTCGGGTACTGGGTGCGGTCCGACAGTTCCGGGCTGCCACAGCCGTTGCTGATGACGGGCAGCGGTCGTTCCCCCGCGGCTAACGTGCCCACCACCTGACACACCTCGTCACAGGCCGGGCCTGGAGCACGGGGACAGGGG
>CM065740.1:54102038-54107038 GCA_033310375.1 Conus canariensis
CTGTGCATCAGCCTCCATCGAAGTCAGGCAAAAGACGATCAAGCGAAATCTGCATGGACTTGGCTATTCAAAGCATCCCCCAGTGAAGAAACTAGTCATCAAGGAATTGAACAGAAAGAAGCGGCTGCAGTACTGTAGGAGTAAACTTCACTGGACTGTGAACGATTAGTGGAAGAATGTAATTTTCAGTGATGAAATGACCACTGTGATCAAACCCAATGGACGTGTAAAACTATGGAGGAAAGTCGAAGAGAAGTGGTCAGTGCTTTCTCTGTGCAGCGTCCATCTTGGCCCGAAGACAACACTGAAATTGATGGTGTGGGGATGCTTTTCGTATGACAGAGTTGGACCACTGGTGTTCGTGGAAGGCAGTATGAACACGCAGAAGTACACTGATGTGCTGGAAAACAACTTTCTACCGTTTGTTGCCGACCACTACCCAAACAAACGTCGGTACCTGCAAGAAGACAACGCCTCTGTTCACCGCTCGGCTCACACCCGAGACCTGGAAGCGACAGCACAGAGTTCCCGTGTTTTTCTGGCCCCCTCAAAGTCCAGATCTAAATCCGATCGAGAAAGTGTGGCAAGTCCTCAAGACTCACGTGAGAAAAAAACATTCGCCGCATCAGTACTGTCGCAGATCTGCGCTGTGCACTCACCACTTGCTGGAACCAGCTGACTGTTGCCTGCCTCCACTCCCTCTACGACTCTCTACCAAGACGCTGTCAGCATGTTTTGAATCGGAAGGGCCAGATTACCAAGTACTAGCAAGTTGAGTCCAGCCTAAAGGTAAGAATATTAAGTTTTCAGCAACAGATGCCTGTAGGTAGTCAGCGCCGGAAGTGCCGAGACGGGGCAGACTTTTGTCCCATGAGTGTACTGGTGCTGCTGTGACTACTGTTACTACTACTACTACTACTACTACTACTACTACTACTACTACTACTACAAGCAGTAGTAGTAGCAGCAGTAGGATTAGGAGGAGTAGTAGTAGTAGTAGTAGTAGTAGTAGTAATGATACTAGTAATGGATACTTGTGATAATAATGATGATTATGATTACAGTAATAATGATGGTAATAATGATAATGATGATGATAGTAATAATAATAACAGTAGTAGTAGTAGTAGTAATGATAATAACGATATAATGATAATCATAACAATAATAACAACAATAAGAATGTGTGTATGTGTATATGTGAGTGTGTATGTGTGTGTGTGTGTGTGTGTGTGTGTGTGTGTGTGTGTGTGTGTGTGTGTGAGTGTGTGTGTGTGTGTGCGGGCGCGCGTGCTGCGTGCGAATGGTAGAATACTGTTAAGTCCAATCTACTGCCAGCGATACGGCATGAACAAACGAGACTATTAACTGTTGACACCAGGCCTTTGACAGACACAGTACTAACAATGACATCGCCTTCCTTTCTCTACAGCCTTCATCAACGGCATTTCAGTTGGCAGAGAGGGGGGATGGGGGTGGGGGTGGGGAATAAGGAAAGACTTGGCGGTGCTCACCTCCTGGAAAGATATCCCGGTTTACACCGGGTGTTTTTGAAGTTCCGTCACTCGCCGAGCGCTGGCAAGACTTACAGAACCTTGAGTGTGCGTGTCTCAGCTTCCGCATGTGTGTACACACGAAGGCCTGTGCTCGAGTGGTTCCGGCGTTCGACAGCGCAGCTGAAAGTCGTGAGTTTGAACCTCTCTCAGGATCGGAATTTATTTTCATGGCTTGAAAACCCTCTCTGAGTTCATGATTCAGTTCAGGAAAGTTAAGGCAACCGAAGGAGAGGAGACGGGTGGGACCCGTCTTCCATAATGCTATGCCCAAGCTACGGTAAACTTCACTGCCACAACGGCCGTTAGGTTATGGGAGCTAACTCCTTAACCCTAAGTCACACACACACACACACACACACACACACACACACACACACACACACACACACACACACACACACACAATCCCCCTTTCAATCTTCATTCAATCAGATCCTACCCGGATTCGAACCAATAACCCTCAGCGTGAAGGAAAAGCGTTCTAACCACTCTACAGAAAACCCCTGCCAGCGTGAAAGAAAAGCGTTCTAACCACTCTACAGAAAACCCCTGCCTAAAGACAAGACGGAATGACGGCTAAAGGGATATGATGAGGGCTATTCTGGGCCGTCTTTCTCAGCAGCATCGTAGCAGGCCGTGTTGGCGCCACCCTTGCTCACTGGCAATGTCGGGGGAGGGTGGGAACACAGTGAGAGCTGTGTATGAGGGGAGGCAATCCTATTTGGTAGTCGACGCTTATCGGCCCTGTGGTGGGCGTTATTTATCGTGAGATATCTTACACACACACACACACACACACACACGCCCACGCGCGCCCATGTATATATATATATATATATATATATATATATATATATATATATATATATATTGAGAGAGAGAGAGAGAGAGAGAGAGAGAGAGACATCTTTTTCTTGTTCCTTTTTCTACTTTTGTTCCATTTATCTGTCTGTCTGTCTGTCTGTCTGTCTGTCTCTCTCTCTCTCTCTCTCTCTCTCTCTCTCTCTCTCTCTCTCTATATATATATATATATATATAAAACACGCACACACGCGCGCGCGCACACGCACATACATATACACACGGACACACATGTTCTGTCTGTCTGTCTGCCTGTGTGTCTGTCTGTCTGTGCGTCTTTCTCTCGCTCTCTCGCTCCCTCCCTACCCTCTACCCCCTCTCCCTCTCTATCTCAGGCACGAGTGTGCGCTCGCGCCTACACACACACACACACACACACACACACACACACACACACACACACACACACACACACACATATGAGCGCACACGCGCACGTACAGACAGCAAGACAGACAGAAGACAGACACACACACACACACACACACACACACACACACACACACACACACACACACACACACACACACACGGGCGCGCGCTTGCGCAGGTACGCATAAAGCACCTCCCTTGCTCCCACGACTTCTTCACCCCCTTCTTCCTCATTTTTCAAACACTCACACACACTAAAATCTACACAGACGCAAGAGAGAGAGAGAGAAGAGAGAGAGAGAGAGAGAGGAGAGAGAGAGAGAGAGAGAGAGAGACTTCCCCACCCTCCCCACTCCAATGTTTTGCCACTATTCCAGTCAGATTACAAATGTGGTTAAAAGACTGGGATCTTCAAGAACAGTAATCTGCACCACGACGATAACTTCCATTTTCCGTGATCCGCTGACGTGCGTAGCAGGATGGTCTGTTCAGAAAATGGTGCCAACGTGAGAGACAAGAGTGACATTGTTTCGGATCTTTAATCTTTCCTTTGCCCCCCCCTCCCCCCCTCCTACTCGTTCCCTTCCCCACAGAACACTTATCCATTATTCCCATCCAATTTTTCGACAAGGGGAGGGGGAGGGGGATGAAGAGTGTGGGGTAGGATGGTAGAAAGGAAAAGAGGTTAAAAGGGCGGATGGAAGAGGGGGTATGTGGGGTAGGGGGCGTGAGAGGGGGGGAGGAGACACAGGAACGTTGCAGCTTACATCGTAAACTTTCCCATACATTTCCAAACTGTACAGTAGGGAAATGTAAACAGGAAATACGCTCCAATCGAATGGAAAGCAAAGTGTAACATAGAAGCACACTTCACGCTATCCCCCCCCCCCCCCCCCCAAGCGCCCCTCAACATCCTCTTCTCCCCTCCCCCAACTCCCCACACACAAACACTAGCAGGAAAGAGAGAGAGAGAGAGAGAGAGAGACAGACAGACAGACAGACAGACAGACAGACAGACAGACAGACAGACAGGCAGATAGACAGAGAGCGACAGAGACAGACAGACAGACAGACAGCAATGAACGACCAATACATACGGAGCAAGACATATACCCTATACGCATTCCCACATCACCTATAAGACGTATACTTCAAACGCAATTTCACATTAGCTAAAAGACGCATACCCCAAACGCAATTTGACATTAGCTAAAAGACATATATCTCAAACGCAGTTTCACATTAGCTAAAAGATACATAACCCATACGCATTCTCAAATGGGTAAAAACACATACACCATACGTATTCCCACATTACCTAAAACTAGTAAAAGACACATACCCCAAACGCAATTTCACATTAGCTAAAAGACACATACCCCATACGCATTCTCATATGATCTAAAAGACACATATCCCATACGCATTTTCAAATAGCTAAAAGACACATACCCCATACGCATTCTCAAATAGCTAAGAGACACATACCCCATACGCATTCTCAAATAGCTAAAAGACACATACCCCATACGCATTCTCATATTACCTAAAAGACATATACCCCAAACGCAATTTCACGTTAGATAAAAGACACATACCCCATATGCATTCTGAAGTAGCTAAAAGAAACATGCCCCATACGCATTCTCACAGTGCCTAAAAGACATATACTCCAAACGCAATTTCATGTTAGCTAAAAGACACACACCCCATACGCATTCTCAAATAGCTGAAAGACACATACCCCATACGCATTCTTGAATAGCTAAAGGACACATACCCCATTCGCATTCTCAATAGCTAAGAGACATATACCCCAAACACGATTTCACATTAGCTAAAAGACACATACCCCATACCCATTCTAAAATGGCTAAAAGACACATGCCCCATACGCATTCTGAATTGGCTAAAAGACACATACCTCATACGCATTCTCACATTACCTAAAAAACGCATACCCATGCGCATTCTTAGAGAAGCTTATAGACACGTGCGCCGTACACATTCTCACAGAAGCTTTAAGACACATACCACTACGCATTCTCACAGACGTTAAACACCACACACACACACACACACACACACACACACACACACACACACACACACACACACACACACACCCTTATGCATTCTCACATAAGCTGAGAAAAACATACCCATACGCACAAAAGCTTAAAGACATGTGTGTATTCTATACACACGAGC
>CM065740.1:54112038-54119538 GCA_033310375.1 Conus canariensis
TGTGGCCATAACGAGAGTGCAGCGAGATATCCAGAAAATGGCAAACAGTTGCATGTTTTCAGTTGACAGTATGTTACTCAATCCCCAGACCTCTGCTGTGATAACTTCAAATTGGTTTCTGCTGAGTATCAGACAATTTTCAGCATATACAAGGATGGAGTGTACGCAGTTTTCTTAATGGTTTCTGGATTTCCACAACGCTCCTCTTTCCTTTTCTGTTCAGAGACAGACACTTTCAAACTTCACTTCGTAGTGAATATCATTCCTTAATAGCTATTCATACCTGTAACTTCATTTCTTCATTTCCATAGTCCATCTTTTCTGACTCCATGATAGCCACTGTTCCTGAAAACTATCATATCTGTTTTATCCAGATTTACTTCGAAATGCAGCCTGCCAGATTTTTTCTTAAGAACTTTCGACTGATTCTGCAGGCCTACAACTACATCTGACAACAACATTATGTCTTCTGCAAATGCCAGAAGAACTCATTCTTAAGCACCCGGTTCCAACTGGATGTCACGCTCCTCGGCTTGGATTGATTCTATTGCTAATTCATTGAGGAAAAACGAGAACATCATTGGGCCTAGCAACCAACCTTGCTTAAATTCTCATGAACATAATTAAATAAAAAGGTAAGAATAATAGTGCTTATCTTCTACACATGCTTTGACCGAATTACAGATTACACTTTCAGTGACTTGTATAGTTAACTGTCAACAGTACTTTTCACTTAACACCGACCACAGAGTGTTTTGATTTACAGAATCAGCAGCTCTCCAGAAATCTGTAGATGTCATATAAAATTTAGAGTTTTCCGTAAGAGATATATGTCTGAATGATAAAATACAAAGAAAGAAAAAGAAATGATCAATGGTACTGAATCCTGATCTAAACCCAGCTTGTTCTTTTACGTTCTTTGCTTTGTTTTCCGCACTTTGAGTTTGAGTTTGTCTGACACAGAGAGAGAGAGAGAGAGAGAGAGAGAGAGAGAGAGAGAGAGAGAGCGGGGGGGGGGGGGAGGGGTGGTAGAGACAGACAGACAGACAAACAGAGAGGTTCTGTGTGACTAGGACAGCTGGTCAATGGCTAACAGACGACAGTCTGTCGTGTGTTGCAGCCCTCAAGTGACCCCTAGGGACGGGCCTGGACAAAGATCAGTGGTTCCCGGAACAGTCTGATTTACACACAACCTCAGCTGTCCCTTTGTGCAGCCTGCACAGAGACACGATGGATGAGGTTCGGCACTGTGAGCGACAAACAGGGAAACAAACAGAACACTTCCAAGACCAGCACAGAACAGCAGCCCTGGCGCAGTGGTTACCGTCGCGGATTCCCTGCTCGGAGCTCGTGAGTTCGATTTCCATTCGGGCTGTTTATCTGAGACTTTTCTGTCCCCACCAGCTTCTACCCATAGCTGAGTTTGCTGTAGTCTCCGTTGGGAAGATTGGAACCACACCGCGGAGTTTCATCCATTTAACGGAATGTGTTACTGAGAGTGTTGCTCCAATTTGCTAACGTACGATGAGAATGAGAATGAGAAGTGGCTTACAGTTTTGAAACCAGCTATTACTGATACTGACTGATACCCTTTGTCGTGTTGTATTTCACGTCACGTCTTGGATTCTCTATGTGTACTTGCGAACGCTGTAAGCCACTTCTCATTGTCATTCTCATTGTCCGTCCGGCGGCCATTTTGATCGTGCGCCGAATATGAGAAGATAAGAGGTTTCTCGTTCTTCGTTTTCACTGTCCTGAATATTGTTTGTTTTTGCCTGAAGAAGACCCAAGAGGTCGAAATGCATTGTGTCTTGTCCTGTACTTTGTTTGTCTGTCCTTGGCGGTAACTAAATCCCTCTCTTTCTAAATTTTGCTTCAGTTTTCCTCCCTCAGTCACTTTGTTTTGAAACCTTCTTCAATAAAACCAAGGACTGACAATTTCAGGCAAATCACAACGCGTGTTTATACACAATGTGAATGCTCCTCACCCTGCATTCACTCATCAAAAAAGTTAACAGCAGTCACTAAAATGAATGATGGCACCCGTTAAAAACTTTGTGAATAAACATCATAATGCCTTAAAACAAAAAAAAGGGAAAGGAGTTCCTTTTAGACCCCTTCCTCTATCCCTACTTTGATATTTTGTCACGCATTGCTCATCAGCCGACGTCAATATGTAACTGATCTGTTTATTCGGGAAAGATTTCCGTACTGATACTTCCTTTATCCTTAAAAAAGAAATATGTAGATAAATAAATAAATAAATAAATAAATAAATAAATAAATAAATAAAAACATTAATAAATAGACAAATAACCCCCCCCCCCCACTCCCCCCCCCCCCCAAAGACCTCACCATTATACTTTCTCCCTCTTACACACTCTACGTCACTCCTGTCTCTCTGTTTCTCCTCTCTGTCCACCTGTCGCCTGCTCTCCCTCCCCCTCCCCCCTCTCTCCATCTCTATCTCTCCCTGAATCCCTCTCTGTCTCTCTCTCCCTCCCCTCTCCCTACCTCATCCTCTCTCCCCCCCCTCCACTCTCTCTATCTCTCAAATCCTGCTGGCAGTTCACACACACACACACACACACACACACACACACACACACACACACACACACACACGTACAGAGAGAGAGAGAGAGAGAGAGAGAGAGAGGAGAGGAGAGGGGGGGGGTGGGGGGGGGGGGCAGCACGAACAATCGAAGAGAGAAATGTTCAAGAGTTATCGGACCTCTTCCACATGCAACTGTGATTTGGAAACACACACACACACGCGCACCCCCTCCCCATTTCAAATGGGGGCAAAAGTGTATGCTCATAATTCAAGACAAGTTAGTGATACCAAACACGGCAAAACAAGTGGAAAAGTCAGTAAAAATGGGGAAAAAAAGTCCTGATCATACGCAAGACTACGCTCTGCTATCTGACTTGGGGTAAAATACACGCCTGTGGATTTACGCTTTTTATGCAAACAACATTGTGAATAATGACCAGCAGGGCGGTTTTGAACAGATTCTTTATTCAACGTGGTATAAGGAAATCTCGCATTACCACAGATTTATATTCCTCAAGTCTTAGCGTCTGGAATGACAGAAAGTAATGACATTAAAGGCACAGAGATCGCGTATTCACTAAAATTAGCCAGTTTGCAAATAATACATTTTTAATCCAGAGGGAAATCGAAAATTGTAAAATGGTACAATAATTTCAGAGTTTGAGAATCTATGAAACCTTAAAACGGTATTACAGGAATTCATGTAAAGTCTGATGATAAGTACAACGAGTCTTCAAAGAATATAAGCATTTGAACACAGAATGGAACGGTGTGAGTCTTTTTGTCTGACAGATAGATGATATAGGGGACATAGGGAGGTAATCGGTGAGGACTGTGTGAAATAAAGTCTTTGATGGGATAGGGAGGGTGGGGGTGGGGGGGGGTATAATTAAGGATAGACTCTAGGATACCTATGACATAGAAAGACGTATCAGTGTTGTCCATACCCAGCAATATCGATTTACTTTTTTGACGGCCTCTTGACGTCTTGCTTACGGCTTGTATCATATGCTGTACTGCTGCTTTATATCCAGTGTGATTGTAGTACTCGTAAGGGTAGTGTTTCAAAGAGAATCCTTGGCAGTTAGTCCCCCAACCCTACTCTCCACCTTCCCGCTTGCCTACACACACACACACACACACACACACACACACACACACACACACACACACACGCCGCGCGCGCGCGCACGCGCGCACGACGACACAACACACACACACACCACACACACACATACACACACACACGCACGCGTACACAACACACACACACACACACACACACACACACACACACACACACACACACGCACGCACACGCACAAACACACACACGCACACACACATATACGCACACACACACACACACGACACACACACACACACTACGCGCGCGCGGGCTCGCACACACGCACACACACACACAGATAGACGGACACGCGCACACACACAAAACACACGCACACAGACACACACATGTATGCACGCACGCACGAAAGCACACACGCACGCACGCACACACACACACACACGCACACACACACACACACACACACACACACACACACACACACACACACACACACACACACACACACACACAGGCGCGCGTGCGCAAGCAAACACATACGATAAACATACATGAATATGCACACACACACACACACACACACACACACACACACACACACACACACACACACACACACACACACACACCCTCCTCCTCCTCCTCTTCTACTACCCAACCCCACGCACCTCACCACCCCCCTCCCCCTCACCTTCACTCCTTATCCACAAGCTGACATATTATGAGTCTGATCCAGTGTACAGTCGGTACTAAACCTAATCCAACGCTTGTCAAAGGAGGAACCGGATCCTCTCCTATGCCAGATAGCAGCCAGCTATTGATTGGCCACAGTACCACACTCTTCATGGACTTGTCTGCCCTTCCGTATGCAAGGGCACGTAACTGACTTGACTGAGCGTGAGGGATGGGAGGAGAGAGGGGGGGGGGGGGGGGAGGAGGGGGGATGTGGGAAATCATAAACTCTGCTTTGATTTACAGAACGGATACTTTCCATTTTCCTTTTTTCTTTTTTTTTTCTTTTCATGTCCATGAGTATGATATAATCCTTGAGAGAGAGAAGAGAGAGAGAGAGAGAGAGAGAGAGAGAGAGAGAGAGAGAGAGAGAGAGAGGAGAGAGATGTCTGACGAAGGTCTTTGTATCTAATCATTTTTGTTTTCTGTCCCAACCTCTGCGCCATCTCAGAGGCAGTGCACCCACGCCGCTCATTCCGACACCCCGTCCACAGCCACAGCCCGGTCGGCCCCGCCGCAGCCCCGGCACCGGCAATCCTCAGGGAGCAGTCAATGTCAAGTCGTCAAGAGGCAACCCACCGGAGGAGACACTGCACTGCTGCCGAGTCACTTCGCGTGCGTGCGTGGGTGCGTGTGTGTGGTGTGTGCGTGTGTGTGTGTGTGTGTGTGTGTGTGTGTGTGTGTGTTACGATCATGAACGTCTACAGGCTGCTACACCATTCGGTAAACCTATTTCTGTATTTTTTTTATATAAAAAGTCTCCGTTACAGTACACAACATACTACACACATTCACACCTCCATACAGAGTACTTTAACAATCCCTAAAGTTCTCTCTTTTTTTTCCAGTTTTAAGATTTGCACTGAAAGACGAAACCACGTTCGCGTGTTTGTTTGTTTGTTTGTTTGTTTGTTTTTTTCTTTTGGACATGCTCTTAATCTGATAATCACACAGTTTCGCTCTTTTCAGTCACATTCGATTGTGAAGAGTTCCAGACAGATCCATCTGCTATTGGCACGCACTGGCGTTCCCTCTTATCTTCCGATCGTCGCGTCCTGGGGGGTGGGGGTGGGGAGAGGGGAAGGGCAGGGAGAAGGTCAGGGGGAGAGCGGGTCCGTGGGGGGTGGTGTGGACACATTGCTTACTTCATTTCTTTGTCCGCTGGTCCGGTTGTGCTTTGTCCGCTTGTCCGGTTTTGGCAACCTGTCTTTTTCTCTCTCCTCTCTCCATGTGGACAATGGTGGCTGCTTCAGCCTGCCAAATGGGAGGATAATCTTTCCGACAGACACACACCCACACACGCATATTCACACACACACACACACACACACACACACACACGCACGCACGCACGCACGCACGCACGCACGCACGCACGCACGCACGCACGCACACACGCACGCACGCACGCGCGCACACACACACACACACGCGCACGCACACACACACATACACACGTCGCGCTTACGCTATTCATTGTTGGCAGTCTACGTGTTCCCCTCTGTCCAGAGTGTGGCTGACATTAGCTGGTAAATTGACTGTACTCCCACGGCACACACACACACACACACACACACACACACACACACACACACACACACACACGCACGCACATAAGCCACATACACACTTACTAACACACACATACTCTCTCTCTCTCTCTCTCTCTCTCTCTCTCTCTCACACACACACACACACACACACACAGTTATACACACACTCACATACACACATACATACACTTACACACACATACACACATATACACGCACGCGCACACATGCACGCACGCACGCACTCCTATACACAAACGTGACTGCCATGGTATGCGCAAGTAATATTACACGTCTGCTATCTTCAAAAGGTACAAATTCTGGGAAAATAAAATAAAATAAAATAAAATAAAATAAAATAAAATAAAATAAAATAAAATAAAATAAAATAAAATAAAATAAAATAAAATAAAATAAAATAAAATGTTGTTTGGGATCTTTGCCTTTTGATTGATTCATGTACGTACAGGTACTCTTCACATGCAGGGGTGTGTGTGTGTGTGTGTGTGTGTGTGTGTGTGTGTGTGTGGGTGTGTGTGTGTGTGTGGGTGTGTGTGTGTGAATGACAGATTGTAATAAATCCTGAACATCGTTGACATCAATTGTACAATACAGTGCCTAAAAGCAGCCGGTGTCCCTGTTTTCAAAAGAAAACTTTGGTATCTACTCTATCTCCACTCTGAAGATTAGGGAAGGGGGGGGGGGGGGGGGGGGGGGGGAGGGGATCGCAAACAAATAAATTCTCACACTTGGAAGGTTTCTTGTGCGCAGCATTCGGTCTGTCTCTCACACTTGGTCCTGCGCTGACGAAAACCAACCAACCAACAAAAACAACAACAACAACAACAACAACAACAACAACAACAACAACAACAAAACAAGCTGTTTTGTTTGTAAAACTGATCAATTTGAATTGGATGACACAGTTACACTACGTTCAGACCATCAACACAAAAATCGAAATGGATGAACGGTAGAATACTCTGCATCCTCCTTTCCCCCCTCACCTGCTACACCCCCCCCCCTCCCCCACAAAAAAGCTGGACTTTAAGCGTATCTTTATGAATGTCTGCACTCAAAAGTAATGTCACTTCAGTCGACCCAAAAAGTCTTTGTTACATACTCACAGAATTTGAACATTGTCGAATAGTTTAGATTTGTGTTTGTTTGCTTGTTTGATATTTAGTACCCAGACTTTTTCGTCTGTATTGCTTACTTGCTCTATACATCAACGTCCTAGTTTGTTGTTGTTGTTTTTCGGAAATGAAATGAGGCAGGGAACAGTAAACGATAAACAGTAAACAAGTGGGGTATTTTCCGCTCCCCTAAGAAAACCTAACACAGAGCAACTTTTATTCAAGACTGGCACAGCCTTTTAAACTTGAATAAAGTCAGACAAATACATAGACGAACAATCTAATAGTGGGGGAAAAACAAGCGCAGGCCAACAACTGAACTGTCTTCATAGTAATGACTTGGCAAAGATTTGGTCTTCAGGGCGGGGGGGGGGGGGGGGGGGGGGGGGGGGGGGGGGGGGGGGTTGAAGATAGAGAAACTGGGAACATGAA
>CM065740.1:54127038-54129473 GCA_033310375.1 Conus canariensis
ACTCCCTTACAAACCACAATGGCAGCTACATAATGTTATCGGCTTGTTGCCTGTTCACAAACTGTTGACATAACGATGGAGGGAGATTCAGTACTATCATCGGTGCCGCTGTTTTCCTTATTAGCATGAGATTCATTCGCACCGCAGACGCACGTTCTGCCTCAATATAATGCTGCTGACATGCAAGTGCTGCAAATTACTCTCCTAGTACCGGACTGCTCTCTCTTTCTCTCTCTCTCTCTCTCTCTCTCTCTCTCTCTCTCTTTTCTTAAAATGTGTGTGTATGTGTGCGTGTGTGTGTGTGTGTGTGTGTGTGTGTGTGTGTGTGTGTGTGTGTGTGTGTGTGTGTGTGTGTGTGTTCAGAAAAGGGAGGGGTGTCACTGATCATGTTAGTCTTTTAGCTTCACACGTCAAAAAAGCCTTGGCTAAGCGACCCTCCACTTTAGCCACGTTGTTTGATATTCATAGAGCGTACGATTCTGTTTGGCATTTTAAATTATTGTCCAAGGCTCATGAAATTGGGATTAAAGGTCGTTTCCACATGTTTTTACAATCATTTTTATCTGGAAGAACGCTACAAGTAAAACTAAATGGTGTGCTGTCAAGTACAAGATATGTTAACATGGGTGTCCCTCAAGGAAGTGTAATTTCTCCAATCCTCTTCTCATTGATGCTTTATGATCTTAACCAGATTGACACGAAAGGGGCAACTTTAGCTGCTTATGCAGATGATATTGCAATGTGGAAAAATGTCAATTGTAATTTTACAAAAAACAAAATCAAGCGTAATAAAATTGTTGAACAGTTTCAATTTGCGGTCAGTAAACTTGTTAATTATTTGAATTCAAACGGTTTTAACTTATCAACGGACAAATCGGTTTTTATTATATTTACAAAGAAAAATATCGATTTTGAAGGTAGGGACGCTGTAAAAGTACAAATAGGTGATTCTTTCATTTTCCCAAGTAAGCAAGTAAAATTTCTAGGCGTTATTTTTCACTATAAATTATTTTGGTGTAAACATATAAATCATCTCGTGGAAAAGGCAAGAAAGAAAATTGCGTTACTGCGAGTCCTAACTGGAATCCCTCTAATAAATTATGGATCTAATCTTATCCATGTCGCCTTAGGGACAGTTCGTTCGATTGTAAGTTATGGTCAAGAAGTATTTTTTACTGCACCAAAGACAGATTTACATAAGTTAACTAGTATTGATTCCTTAGCACTTAAAATTGCTTTGGGGCTTCCAAGATGGGCATCAATTGATATGACTTACAGAGAGGCAGGAGTTTTGCCTTTAAATGAGCATAGGATGCTCTGTGCTTGTAGCTACTCAGCACGAGCAAGAACAGTCCCTAACTCTGTTACTTCTGAACTTGATGAAAGCACCTACGTTTCTAGAGAGATACGGAATAAAAAAGCATATACTTCATTGTCTGATTATGTATCTCCTCTTTTACATGCATGCAACTTTTCGCTTGACAACATTGTTAAAATGACCAAATACCCTTTCCCCCTTTGGTTGATGAAGCAAGCAGATTTTTTTCTATTCCTATGGTAATATTACTAAAAATGAGAATCCACTTTTGCTTGCTTCTCTTGTTAAAGAATTGATTTACACTGAATATGAATCTTATCTGCATATTTTCACTGATGGTTCAGTTTCGTGTACTTCTGAGGTTGGTGCTGCTTTCGTGATATCTTCCCTTAACATTGAAAAAAGATTTCATATTACCAAAGGTTGTTCTATGTTCACTGCTGAGTTATTTGCTCTTATGGAAGCTATTAATTTCGTTCTTGATGTGCAAGTCTTACCAGAAAGAATACTGATTTTGTCAGATTCCAAGTCTGCTTTAACGGCTTTACACCTTCAAAATACATCAAGTCGTCCTGATCTCGTCAGTGAAATTTTATTTTCAATTCACCAGTTAATGATGCGAGGTTCCAACATTACATTATTATGGGTACCCGGTCACTGCAATCTTCGAGGGAATGAACTGGCTGATACCTGTGCAAAAGAGGCTTCAATGTGCAAATCGAATACAGTTTTATGTGATATTCCTTATTCGGTTCTTGAAATAAACAATATTCTGACAAAAGCACTCTGGGACCAGAGAAGAACACAGTACCTTGAAGCTGCCGTTCAGAAGAACAGATGGGATCTTTCTGGCCCCGGCAGTCATTGTATAAGTCTGCCAGGTTCTATTACGAATCGAAATTTATTGCACAGAATACGGGTGGATGGTTGGTTTGGCAGGTTTTTAAAACCATCTCCTTTGTGTGTCTGTGGTCAAAACCTTAATGTATCTCATTTTTTACTTCAATGTTCGTTAACAAAAGCGTATTTTCAATGTCTTCATGATAAAATTTTGTCTAAAAATCTACCTTTAACATTGCATAGTGTTTTTTGTCCCAACCCAGAAAATGAGTGGAGG
>CM065740.1:54129573-54132073 GCA_033310375.1 Conus canariensis
TGTGCTGTCTACTGTGCCCACACAGGCGACAATAACTCTAACGTTGTGGGCTCCGAGGCTACAGCAACCTCCGCTGTCTTACGTCCTCAACCAGGAGACAATTCTCTACCAATCGTCGGCTTCGAGGCGACAGCAAACCTCTGCTTCTCGCTGTATTTTCGTGAGCCCTCAACAAAACGGGATGAGTTCACTTTCCCTAAATGAGTCACACATTTCCTGGTTTTCCGAGCATTTTATATCCATTCTCAAACAAAGAGAACCAGATTATGTCGAATCCGGGGACCAGTCGGAGCCCAGACACCGGTCCACACCCATGACTACAATGATAGCGCCAGAGGTTACGCTGGACCAGTTGAGGGTAGGCACGACTTTGGCCTGCAGAATGCCCAGCCCATTTCATTTTACGGGGTCCAAGGATTTTGTCTTTAAACAAACAGGTGGTGGGCACAGGCATGGATTTTGTCTTTAAACAAACAGGTGGTGGGCACAGGCATGGATTTTTTTCTTTAAAAAAAACAGGTGGTGGGCACAGGCATGGATTTTGTCCTTTAAACAAACGGGTGGTGGGCCACAGCAGGATTTCTATTGGATTTTTGTCTTTAAACAAACAGTGGGGGGGCACAGGCATGGATTTTGTCTTTAAACAAACAGGGGGTGGGCACAGGCATGGATTTTGTCTTTAAACAAACAGGTGGTGGGCACAGGCATGGGTTTTTTGTCTTTAAACAAACAGGTGGTGGGCACAGGCATGGATTTTGTTCTTTAAACAAACGGTGGTGGGCACAGGCATGGATTTTGTCTTTAAACAAACAGGTGGTGGGCACAGGCATGGATTTTGTCTTTAAACAAACAGGTGGGGGGCACAGGCATGGATTTTGTCTTTAAACAAACAGGTGGTGGGCAGAGACAGCAGGTAGGGCAAGAGATGGGTCAGATACGCCACGGCCAGCCAAAGAGGAGCAGGTGGATCCTGTCTGACAGACCTTGCTGGAGACATGATGCTATACGTATATTCATTGTGGGCAGAGAAAGATGCTTTTTTAAATAATTGCACAGTCTTCAATATTACACACACACACCACGCACGCACACACGCACACACCACCACACACACGCACGCACGCACGCACGCACGCACGCACGCGCGCCGGGGTTTAAGACATCTACTGCAAGTTGACTTGGCCTTGAGGGGCTCAGTCGCTCAGGTCGTGAACGTTCAAATCCAGGCAGCGCTAGAGAAAGACAAGCCACAATGGAGCTGCATTAGGAATCAAGTCCTGAATACGAACTGGCTTTCATAGAACGTCAGGAGTCAAGGGCCAGAATACTTGCAGGACGGGGATGGGGGCGTGGTGTGGGGTGGGGAGGTCTTCTGTCCTAATGAACCAATGTCTAGTTTTCCACTTGTTCCGTTTTGGGCATCTGCTACTGAGCACAATGAGAATCTCCCGCTCCTTGGTTTGTTCGAGCTCCGATAGTTGCCAGTCAAGCTGGAGGCTGTCTTCT
Source organism: Conus canariensis (assembly GCA_033310375.1). NCBI lineage: Eukaryota > Metazoa > Mollusca > Gastropoda > Neogastropoda > Conidae > Conus > Conus canariensis. Next base: position 54,131,080 of record CM065740.1, read on the forward strand.
TAATGTTCCACCTCCTGTACTACCGATCTGTGTTTTCTTCACTCAGTCGTGTCATCGGTTTGAAGTGTTTTACATATCACTCAGTGTGTCATCGGTTTGAAGTGTTTTTACATATCACTCAGTCGTGTCTCGGTTTGAAGTGTTTTTACATATCACTCAGTCGTGTCATCGGTTTGAAGTGTTTTTACATATCACTCAGTCGTGTCATCGGTTGAAGTGTTTTACATATACTCAGTCGTGTCATCGGTTTGAGTGTTTTTACATATCACTCAGTCGTGTCATCGTTTGAAGTGTTTTTAATATCACTCAGTCGTGTCATCGGTTTGAAGTGTTTTTACATTCACTCAGTCGTGTCATCGGTTTGAAGTGTTTTTACATATCACTCAGTCGTGTCATCGGTTTGAAGTGTTTTTACATTCATCAGTCGTGTCATCGGTTTGAAGTGTTTTTACATATCACTCAGTCGTGTCATCGGTTTGAAGTGTTTTTACATATCACTCAGTCGTGTCATCGGTTTGAAGTGTTTTTACATATCACTCAGTCATGTCATCGGTTTGAAGTGTTTTTACATGTTCTTATGTAGGCTGTCATTTGTCCTAGCAGCATGTAGCCTCAGTTAAAAAGAAATCAGTTCGGAGATAGTAGTTTCAGATGGTGTGTCCTTTGTAGATCCCAAATTCGGTCTCACTGCTTTGTTTATCCTTTTCAGGTTAAAGTGGTCACTTTGGGACAACAGTAACACGTCAGCAAGTGACCAGTCATTAAAATTAGTTGGCATAGCGAATGTACTTGAAGTTGTTTGATGCTTTTAGTTGTCAGCCTTTTCGTGGCAGACATACCACTTGTTTCTTAAATTTATACAGCATGCTTTGCAGAATAGGGAAATCAAGAGCAGCCTTCACCACTCTGAAAAACATCTGGAAATCTCGACTAATCACCACCAGGACGAAAATCCGCCTCTTCAATTCAAATGTCAAATCCGTCCTCTTATATG
>CM065740.1:54134573-54142299 GCA_033310375.1 Conus canariensis
AGCTGCAGCAAACATAACATAATGTATATACGTAATTATCTACACAATTCAATACGCAATAGCTAAGTGACTGACATCGTTACACAATTAGAATTAGGTCATAGTGATGACTCCATCGATTCTGTATTCACCGTGTAAACGTCTTGCACTGTCAAGTGTGAGAACACCTGACAGGGGGGGGGGGGGGGGGGGGTTCTTATACAGGTAATGTGCAGTGGCAGAAACGGAGCGATCACTCAATCCCTCACACCACCAGACCACAAGAGGAAGATGTTTCGACAATACTTTTATTCACGTTACAATCATTCACTCGCACTAGCACTCCAGATGGGGTATGGATCCTAACAAAGAAGAGAAAAGATAGTCGAGAGAGGAAAAACAAAAAAAGGGGCATAGAAGAGAAAGGCACTATTCAGAACTAGCTGACCTAGGGCACAAAGTAAATTGAATAGACCACAAAAAAAAACAACTCCCAAATATCCCGGGATCGCGCTACTGTCCCAACCTAACCCGCTAACCCGCTACAAGGACATTCAGCAGAATGACAGAAGAAAGACAGTTCTAGAAACAATGTTGCATCCAACAGGACCTACACAGCTAGAGTTAAACAAATAAAAAAAAAATTAAAAAAAAACAAAAACGAATCAGTGACAGGCTTTAAACCCATGCACACGCACGCCAGACCCACGTCCACACTACACGAGATGGAAAACTCAACTCGAGTCCATGAGCCGAGGAGGTTCGCAGAGGGAGGTGGATCCTGTAGAGGGGCGACGTTCGTACTGGGCTGGTCTTCCAGTCCGAGGTGAAGCAGATGTCTCAATGAAGGAGACATGGTTCACCACCACCAGTCCGCACCACCAGTCCACAGGTCTGAGTAACGATTGGTGCCTGGGCGAAGGATGATTGCAGGGTCCGTAGATGCTGGTCGCCCAGCCAGCCCAAGACCAGAGCTGCAGCAAAATGGTGGGTGAGCGAGGTGAGAAACGGTTCGCTCCCCAGTCCAACGAAGGGTGGAAGTCGAACCCATGCCGGTCCACACCGAAGGGGACTCCAGGTCAGGGACGACCCAAGGTGGTTCTTCTAGCTGGCAGGGATAGGGATCCCAGGGGTGTCCAGTGGAATACTTTCCGACCCGCTGAAGGGTGAAAGACTCTTCCACACAACCCACACCGAAGTGGATAAAGAGAAGTGGGCCCAGCTAGCAGAGATGGAGATCTCTCCGACTCGACGGTCCGTAAACGAGTGCCACACCACTAGCCTAAACAAGATGGCAACAAGTAAAAACAGCTCACCCATGGCACCTGACATCAGCTGATGAACCACGTGGAAAGCAATAAAAGAACAGAAAAAGAAGGCGTTAAAAGAAAAAAAATGAAGAGAAGTATTGGAGGATGGGAGCGAAATGCACGGACGTAGCGCACCCGGGATAACAAAAATAGCACACTGGTCAACACCCGGCCAATGTAGTAAAGAAGTCACTGGTAACACTCCACTTTATACTGGGTTTGAAAAGAAATGATTTATCTTCTCAACCAAAAGTATGTACGTCCGTGACAACACCCCCCAACCAAAGAGGCTTGTGCCACTGAGGCACAGCCTATCACAGCCTCCAATACATTCTGTATACCCTTACATTCATGTGGACTTTCCTCACTCTTGAACCTTGACTCGTTACTCCATCCGGCTGAGGTAATCGGCCTTCATCATCATCATCTTCATAGTCATCAGTGTCATCATCCAGTGCCTCTCTGGGGGCATCATTGCTAACCAGGGCACTGGAGATGGGTAGACAAGGTGGTGGCGCTGAGGGTGATGAGCAGGACTGCTGCTGCTGTTGCTGTTCAGGGACTGCTGGAAAGCCATGCGCGCTATGTTCTGATGCACTGCGTCGGCTGGCTTCATCTGCAGCTTGAATTCCTCCAGGTCACCGCCTGGGTCAATGACGTTCAGTGTCTGGAAGCACTGTGCGTAGAGCTCCAGGGTCCTGGCATGGAAGACCAGCTCAGTGTTGACAAACTGTCAGCACTATCTTCATGTTGGTGATCTTGGCCTGAAAGCTGTGAACCTGTTGCTCCAAGGCGTGATGACTGCAAGAAGCTTCCACACTGGCCTTCTGTAGATCCGATTCCACCTGCACAATCTGCTGTCGGTTCTGTGGCATCTTCATCTTGATCTGTTCCAGCTGCCTCTTCTGCATCGCTTCCCTGGACTGGGCATTGAAGGCTTCCTTCAAGTCATTCTTGGTCTGTTCGCACAACAGTCTGTAGCCACTGAGATTACACACCACTTTCTTTTCTAGCCGATTCACCTGAGCCTCCCTGTAGTTCTGACCAGCTGAGGGACTTTCAGCAAAATGGGTCATGCCTTTGCGTAGAGAAGGGTTCCATTTCCCATGTTCTGCATTCTCTGTTATCTCCCTACATACGTGGTCACCTTTGTTACGTAGACGTACTGTTTTACGTGTGTAGGAGACAGAGCTGTCACACAACTGGCCCAGGTGTCGCTCCATGGCTGTGAGGCGGTCCTCAGTGGCGTTTGACTCCCTCTCATTCGCTCTCATTTCAGCGCCTGTTTGACTCACTTTACGTCTGCTCCTTCGCTTTCTTAGCAATGGCTTTCTACTCCTCAAGGGTGCAGAACCTGCCGATGTCAACGCCACAGGCACCCTGGTGATCCGGCCTTTCGGAGTAGTTCGTTGGCAAACATCGTAGCTGCGACCATACCTTTTGACGTCCTTTGCTACTCCTGGCCAGTAAAAGTCTTGCTGGATTCTCTCCAGGGTCGGACGTGTCCCCAAATGTCTTGCCATAGGGGTATCATAGCCTAGGCGCATGACCGAACCGCGGGGTGCTTCTGGTGCGATTAGCTGAGTGGCAGATGAAGTAGGTGACGTGTGACGTCTGTGTACCAGTCCCTTGCGTCCCACGAACTCTACCGCACTGCTGCGGGACGTCCTTGCTGGTTCCCCAACCAAACTCCGGATCTTGTCGAGGGATGGATCCTTTGTTTGCAAGCTGCTTACAGTTGAGGGATCCATGGTCAAGCTGTCATGCTGAGTCAGGGGCTTCAGGAGGGGTTTCAGTGTCTCTTTCTCTCTCTGTGCTTGGGAACGCGTGGTGGCGGCCACAAACACCTCAGGTGGCAACTCGGATGATATCTCCCGACGTTGACCATCCCCAAAGCACACTGAATTGCCAATCACTAGGGAGTGCGCAGGTCGCTGAAGGGCAACTGCCCATACCTTCCCTTTAAAGTATGGCGTAGAGACATCTACCAATACTGTAGATCGGGTTGCCCTGAAGGATGACTCGATTCCTGACACTTGGCACTCTTCCCCTCGAGGTGCCTCACTAGGGACTAACTGCTCGTCGATGAAGACCGCTGTAGCTCCTGTGTCCCTAATAGCCTCCACTATCTTGCCACACACTACCGACGGGAAGGTAGGATATGTTGGGGTCGTGACCTCATTCTCTCCAAATGCCACCCTAATGTGCGAGACGTCGGATTTTGTCTTGTCCTTCCTCTTGGGACAATCCCGAACGAAATGCCCCTTTTCCCCACAGAGGAAGCAAAGCTTGGGCTTGGCTCCGACGTTCCTGGAATCGCTGGAGGTAACGTTTTTGGAGGGTGACGACGGTTTGGGATCACGTGACTCCCGATCGGCGGGTTTCCTACTAGTTCCTGGTGTAGGCATCCGATAGTGATGACGCACATCTGCGAAGGCTTCAGCAATCTCGATTGCCCTGGCGAATGTCCTTGGTTTCTCTTCACCCAACTTAAACTGCAGTTCCTGAGATACCGAATTCATAAGTTGCTCCAAGAGGAAACAATCCATTTTCATTTCTGAGGCTTCAATCCAATATTCCATAGTGTGCCGGAGGCGTTCCCCGAACTGGTGAAAAGTCTCCTCTGAAGGTTTCCTCATTGTGCGAAAATGCTTTCTATAGGACTCGGCAGTCATGTGCAGTCTCCGGCGAAGAGCCGCTTTTAACTCGGTATAGGAAGCTCCGGGTGGAATGCCAACAAATGCCTCCTTAGCCTTCCCCGTCAGGCTACTGATGAGGTAAAGGGCTTTCCTCTGGTCGGTCAGCTGGCACGCAGCGGCTACCGCCTCAAAGTGCTCGATGTAGGTGTCTATGTTATCGCTAGCACTGTACACTGGCATATGTAGCATGGGTGGAGCCGCCGGAATATCCACGCCCTGATGAAAATCTGCTATTTCCCGATGGGTAGAGCCATGCTCGGAAGCAACCACAGATTGTGCCTCCTCTCGTTCAGCTGCATCCAACTGTTGAACTAGCTCGGCCCGGAGTCTTTCTCTTTCCTCCTCCAAACAAGCCTCAAAGTCCAACTCTTTCTGTTTCCTGGGCCTCCCTTTCTAGCTGTTCTTTCTTCTCTCTCGACTTTCGCTCCAGTCTCCTTTCCTCCATCTCCTCTCTCCATCTCCATTCGTTCTCCTCTCTCTCCTCCCTCCATCGCCGTTCCTTCTCCTCCCTCTCCAATCTCTTCTCTTCTCTTTCCAACCTCCTCTCCTCCATTTCCCTTTTCTCTTTCGCCTCTCTCTCTTCCTTTTCCAATTTCCACCGTCTCTCTTCTTTGGCTTCTCTCTCCTTTTCCAGTCTCCTCTCCTCCTGCTCTCTTCTCTCTCTTGCCTCTCTTTCTTCTCTCTCAATCCTCATCAGCATAAGGGGATCCATGGGCGCTGGTCCAGGAGGATGAGGCATAGGCGAAGGCCGAAAGCGGAAGTCATCTCGCAGATATGGCGGAGGGCGAAGTCCCGAGACTGGAGTGGGCAGAGGTCGTCTCGGAGAGATTGACCCAGGAGGGGTCATCTCCTGTATTGTGGACATTGCGGTGACTGGAGGACGAGTCCCACCAGAAGAAAACACGACCTGGGTAGTAGGGCCAGTCGTCGCCTGAGTCATGGGTCTCCCCATCCCTGGTAGGATTCCTGCACCACGAGTCTGAGAACGTGTGATCCGGCGCCCGTCGTCTACGTGTTCCATAACTCACAGTACACTTCACCACACACGAAGTTACCGAATCACCAAGTGATACACAAGATTTGCACCACCACGCAGAACCCTGTCGAACGAAATCCCACGAAGGTTCCCACGTGTGTGTCCACTTCGCACTGAGTACCACAGTCGACTACTTCGAAGGTATTTGAACCCACAAGCCAATAGTACAGGACGACACTAAATGGATATAAATCCAAGATTCTGTGAATAGTCACTAGGTTTGAAGAGAACTATCCCTAATTTCCAAAGGGAAAAACGCACTATCTTAAACCAGTGAGTAATATAAGGTAACACCAACACGATGGTTAACCCACCCTCACCGAGAATGGCAACACTCACTGAAAGATAATGAATGAGAAATGACGTAAGGGTTTGATGTAAGTCAAACACGTATGGACAACCCTAACAAAACACCATTAGGAAGTACTATCCAACGAACCAAGAGTGGCCCATCAACAATATTTCCTCCAAAGTCCGAGTTCCTCCAAGATTGAAGCACAAAAGTTAAAGTCCAAGAATGGGAACTGAAACTGAGTAAGCTCACAACGTATCAGCAACTCCAATCCGCTGAATTGTAGCTGTATTCCACTAGAAGGAAATACGGAGTAGTAACGTTCCACAAATGTAACTATGACTAAGGGTAGTCAACTGGAACAATATTCCCAAAACAGGGAAGGAGAAACGACAAAGTCCTACGTATGACTTTTTGACTAAGTAGTCAACACCAACAAATCTCCAACTGTAGGTTACAGTCTAAGGTATGTCTCACAAGACAAAAGAGTAGTTTGAACAACAAAGTCAACACTGTATGACTTTAAGTGTAGTCAATCCACAAAACCGTTCAAACTCGAAGAGAAATGCTTCCACGAACCAAATTACAGTGAAGAGTACTGCTACACTAAGCTAGCCCCAACGAACTGAATACACGTAAAGAAAGATAGACAGGTCTCTCAAGGGTCGGGCGGTAGTGAGTTCAGAGTGTCGCTTTTACACTACCACATACACATTCCTGTACCCCGCATCTCCACCATAATTGTCAAGTGGGAGTACACCTGACGGAGGGGGGGGGGGGGTTTCTTATACAGGTAATGTGCAGTGGCAGAAATGGAGCGATCACTCCGTCCCTCACACCACCAGACCACAAGAGGAAGATGTTTTGACAATACTTTTATTCACGTTACAATCATTCACTCGCACTAGCACTCCAGATGGGGTATGGGTCCTAACAAAGAAGAGAAAAGATAGTCGAGAGGAAAAACAAAAAAAAGGGGCATAGAAGAGAAAGGCACTATTCAGAACTAGCTGACCTAGGGGACAAAGTAAATTGAATAGACCAAAAAAAAACCCTCCCAAATATCCCGGGATCCTGCTACTGTCCCAACCTAACCCGCTAACCCGCTACAAGGACATTCAGCAGAATGACAGAAGAAAGACAGTTCTAGAAACAATGCTACATCCAACAGGACCTACACAGCTAGAGTTAAACAAATAAAAAAATAATCAGTGACAGGCTTTAAACCCACGCACACGCACGCCAGACCCACGTCCACACTACACGAGATGGAAAACTCAACTCGAGTCCATGAGCCGAGGAGGTTCGCAGAGGGAGGTGGATCCTGTAGAGGGGCGACGTTCGTACTGGGCTGGTCTTCCAGTCCGAGGTGAAGCAGATGTCTCAATGAAGGAGACATGGTTCACCACCACCAGTCCGCACCACCAGTCCACAGGTCTGAGTAACGACTGGTGCCTGGGCGAAGGATGATTGCAGGGTCCGTAGATGCTGGTCGCCCAGCCAGCCCAAGACCAGAGCTGCAGCAAAATGGTGGGTGAGCGTGGTGAGAAACAGTTCGCTCCCCAGTCCAACGAAGGGTGGAAGCCGAACCCGTGCCGGTCCACACCGAAGGGGACTCCAGGTCAGGGACGACCCAAGGTGGTTCTTCTAGCTGGCAGGGATAGGGATCCCAGGGGTGTCCAGTGGAATACTTTCCGACCCGCTAAAGGGTGAAAGACTCTTCCACACAACCCACACCGAAGTGGATAAAGAGAAGTGGGCCCAGCTAGCAGAGATGGAGATCTCTCCGACTCGACGGTCCGTAAACGAGTGCCACACCACTAGCCTAAACAAGATGGCAACAAGTAAAAACAGCTCACCCATGGCACCTGACATCAGCTGATGAACCACGTGGAAAGCAATAAAAGAACAGAAAAAGAAGGCGTTAAAAGAAAAAAAAATGAAGAGAAGTATTGGAGGATGGGAGCGAAATGCACGGACGTAGCGCACCCGGGATAACAAAAATAGCACACTGGTCAACACCCGGCCAATGTAGTAAAAAAAAAGTCACTGGTAACACTCCACTTTATACTGGGTTTGAAAAGAAATGATTTATCTTCTCAACCAAAAGTATGTACGTCCGTGACATGCACGTTACACACATCCTAAGTCGACTGCAAGGAAGACACACGATTTTTGGGATTGAACACACCTGTTGGGCACGTACATACAATGACAAAGACTTTCCCACCCAACAAAACATTCAACAATGTTCCGATTTCTGTTAAGAGCACAAATTTGCGGGTATTTCAGCTATTCGCTGTTGAACTCTACTTGTCCATGGATGGAAGGCTGGTGGGGAAGTATTGCATGGCCCACACCCCTCACCCCACCCCACGCCAAATTGAATGAAAATAAAATGAAATAAACA
>CM065740.1:54147399-54159899 GCA_033310375.1 Conus canariensis
GTTATCCTGGCCATTAGAGCTATCTGGTCTTACAACATGCCGACATATACAGAGATTAGTTATCCTGGCCATTAGAGCTATCTGGTCTTACAACATGCCGACATATACAGAGATTAGTTATCCTGGCCATTAGAGCTATCTGGTCTTACAACATGCCGACATATACAGAGATTAGTTATCCTAGCCAATAGAGCTATCTGGTCTTACAACATGCCGACATATACAGACATTAGTTATCCTGGCCATTAGAGCTATCTGGTCTTACAACATGCCGACATATACAGAGATTAGTTATCCTAGCCAATAGAGCTATCTGGTCTTACAACATGCCGACATATACAGAGATACATAGGAGTTATCCTAGCCAATAGAGCTATCTGGTCTTACAACATGCCGACATATACAGACATTAGTTATCCTGGCCATTAGAGCTATCTGGTCTTACAACATGCCGACATATACAGACATTAGTTATCCTAGCCATTAGAGCTATCTGGTCTTACAGCATGCCGACATATACAGAGATTAGTTATCCTAGCCAATAGAGCTATCTGTCTTACAACATGCCGACATATACAGAGATTAGTTATCCTAGCCAGTAGAGCTATCTGGTCTTACAACATGCCGACATATACAGAGATTAGTTATCCTAGCCAGTAGAGCTATCTGGTCTTACAACATGCCGACACATACAGAGGTTACCCTCGAGACGTAAAATGCTTTTCAGGAGAATTTAATTCCCCACCCAGACACATTACATCTGTTCTCAGGAGAATTTAATTCCCACCCAGACACATTACATCTTTTCTCAGGAGAATTTAATTCCCACCCAGACACATTACATCTTTTCTCAGGAGAATTTAATTCCCACCCAGACACATTACATCTTTTCTCAGGAGAATTTAATTCCCACCCAGACACATTACATCTTTTCTCAGGAGAATTTAATTCCCACCCAGACACATTACATCTTTTCTCAGGAGAATTTAATTCCCACCCAGACACATTACATCTTTTCTCAGGAGAATTTAATTCCCACCCAGACACATTACATCTTTTCTCAGGAGAATTTAATTCCCACCCAGACACATTACATCTTTTCTCAGGAGAATTTAATTCCCACCCAGACACATTACATCTTTTCTCAGGAGAATTTAATTCCCACCCAGACACATTACATTTTTTCCCCTTTCTTTTCTATTTTTTTGCTTCGTCATTAATGTAATGACAGAAGAATTGCTTACCTGTACTTATTTTTCCCCGTTACTAAATCGTTCAACAGAGACACACAGACAGACAGACAGACAGACATGCATATATATATATATATATATATATATATATATATATATATATATATATACATACATACATACATACATATATACATACATACATACATGCATACATACTACATACATACACACGCAAACATACATGCATACATCACATGCATACATACATGCATGCATGCATGCATACATACATACATACATACATACATACAAACAAACATACATAATGAAGTAAAGATCCATTCGAAATCTTGAGAGCTTCGCAATGTTCATAGACATTTAGACATTACATCTCTCTCTCTCTCTCTCTCTCTCTCTCTCTCTCTCTCTCTCTCTCTCTCCACTTTACGTTACCCCCTTCCTTTTATTTAAACGAAGGAATGTTATTATCTATTCCTGGTGATTAATGGTCCATAAGAACACGACTGCTGTATCTCAGAGAACTGGCACAAAATCGTGTATCACAAGACAGAAAATGGCAGCGTTAGAAGTTGAAATTTTGCCTCACTTTAAATAGTTTTCAGTTTAGAAAACAGACACAAAGACGTGAGCGCACACACACACACACACATATTATATATATATATATATATATATATATATATATATTATATATATAATGCTGAACAATTAAATAGTGGGGAAAACAAGTGCAGGCTAACAATTCTTCAGTCGTTATAGTAATGACTTGGCAAAGATTTAAACTTTTAGAAAAAAAAAAAAAAAAAATTTGAAGATGAAGAAAATGGGGAATATATTATAAATATGAGAAACCCTTCACTAGCTGCCTGAGGGAACCATCGTAATCCCTCTCAAAGGCACATCTATTTGTATTGCCTGCTCCGAGGCCTTTCGTCCGCTGGATCGGACTCATCAGGGAGACACGGCTGGTTGTGTCTGTGCTCTTGGTGTCAAATAGAGACACACCACAGTCCATAATTCTGTGGTGTTCTCACCACCAAGGGTTCAAAAAAGAATCCAACTGCACCCTCAAAGCAGCCAGCGAAGGGTAGTAAATGGAACCAAACGAAAGTGCGGAGAAGAAAAAAGTTGTTGAAAAACTAAAAGCGTTATTCAAACAGTATAAAATATAGGGGACAATCTTTGAGCCTATGCTTGAGGATCCATTCAAGGATGCAAGGGAGATCAAAAGATATGGAACAGTGTGAGTGGTCAGTTCTACTGTTCAATAACCCAAGCATTTGTGAGTGGCTAAGAATTGTACAGAACAACCTTTACTTGGATCTCCTAAGAGATGCAATCTCCCACCAATTGACCAAACAATATAATGCTGAACAATTAAATAGTGGGGGAAAACAAGTGCAGGCTAACAGTTCTTCAGTCGTTATAGTAATGACTTGGCAAAGATTTAAACTTTTAGAAAAAAAAAAAAAAAAAAAATTTGAAGATGAAGAAAATGGGGAATATATTATAAATATGAGAAACCCTTCACTAGCTGCCTGAGGGAACCATCGTAATCCCTCTCAAAGGCACATCTATTTGTATTGCCTGTTCCGAGGCCTTTCGTCCGCTGGATCGGACTCATCAGGGAGACACGGCTGGTTGTGTCTGTGCTCTTGGTGTCAAATAGAGACACACCACAGTCCATAATTCTGTGGTGTTCTCACCACCAAGGGTTCAAAAAAGAATCCAACAGCACCCTCAAAGCAGCCAGCGAAGGGTAGTAAATGGAACCAAACGAAAGTGCGGAGAAGAAAAAAGTTGTTGAAAAACTAAAAGCGTTATTCAAACAGTATAAAATATAGGGGACAATCTTTGAGCCTATGCTTGAGGATCCATTCAAGGATGCAAGGGAGATCAAAAGATATGGAACAGTGTGAGTGGTCAGTTCTACTGTTCAATAACCCAAGCATTTGTGAGTGGCTAAGAATTGTACAGAACAACCTTTACTTGGATCTCCTAAGAGATGCAATCTCCCACCAATTGACCAAACAATATAATGCTGAACAATTAAATAGTGGGGGAAAACAAGTGCAGGCTAACAGTTCTTCAGTCGTTATAGTAATGACTTGGCAAAGATTTAAACTTTTAGAAAAAAAAAAAAAAAAAAATTTGAAGATGAAGAAAATGGGGAATATATTATAAATATGAGAAACCCTTCACTAGCTGCCTGAGGGAACCATCGTAATCCCTCTCAAAGGCACATCTATTTGTATTGCCTGCTCCGAGGCCTTTCGTCCGCTGGATCGGACTCATCAGGGAGACACGGCTGGTTGTGTCTGTGCTCTTGGTGTCAAATAGAGACACACCACAGTCCATAATTCTGTGGTGTTCTCACCACCAAGGGTTCAAAAAAGAATCCAACAGCACCCTCAAAGCAGCCAGCGAAGGGTAGTAAATGGAACCAAACGAAAGTGCGGAGAAGAAAAAAGTTGTTGAAAAACTAAAAGCGTTATTCAAACAGTATAAAATATAGGGGACAATCTTTGAGCCTATGCTTGAGGATCCATTCAAGGATGCAAGGGAGATCAAAAGATATGGAACAGTGTGAGTGGTCAGTTCTACTGTTCAATAACCCAAGCATTTGTGAGTGGCTAAGAATTGTACAGAACAACCTTTACTTGGATCTCCTAAGAGATGCAATCTCCCACCAATTGACCAAACAATATAATGCTGAACAATTAAATAGTGGGGGAAAACAAGTGCAGGCTAACAATTCTTCAGTCGTTATAGTAATGACTTGGCAAAGATTTAAACTTTTAGAAAAAAAAAAAAAAAAAAAATTTTTGAAGATGAAGAAAATGGGGAATATATTATAAATATGAGAAACCCTTCACTAGCTGCCTGAGGGAACCATCGTAATCCCTCTCAAAGGCACATCTATTTGTATTGCCTGCTCCGAGGCCTTTCGTCCGCTGGATCGGACTCATCAGGGAGACACGGCTGGTTGTGTCTGTGCTCTTGGTGTCAAATAGAGACACACCACAGTCCATAATTCTGTGGTGTTCTCACCACCAAGGGTTCAAAAAAGAATCCAACAGCACCCTCAAGGCAGCCAGCGAGATATATATATATATATATATATATAGAGAGAGAGAGAGAGAGAGAGAGAGAGAGAGAGAGAGAGAGAGAGAGAGAGAGAGAGCGCACTCGCACGCATACACACACAACACACACACACACACACACACACACACACGCACACACACACACACACACACTCGCGCACGCACGCACACACACACACACACACACACACACACACACACACACACACACACACACACACTTCTACAGTGCTGTTTGACATTGAATATTGTATCAACATTACAAAAACTACTCGCTGCAAGTCAGTGACATTGATATATCATCATAAAATAGGCTAAATCTTAACACAAATATGACGCAGAGTAATGAAGACTGAAGAGAAGTAACTGAATTTGATATATTATTATAAATGTGCTACACTTTAACAAAAATGTGAAGCTGAATGATATGTAAGCTTCGAAGATTGAACAAAAGGAGCTGAAGTTGATACACCATTACAAAGTAAGCTAAACATGGACCAAATATGAAACAGACGGGAAAAGAAGCCTTGAAGACTAAACAGATCTGCCGTGTTCACCGTGTGCACTACGTCCCAATGGTTCCAGAGACGAGGACAAGTTTTAGGCCACGTGTTGCTTCAGAGATTTGAGGACCGATCTGGCTACACACTAGTCTTTGATACTGACAACATTCCGGGCGGTACAAAGCCGTACCTGTCGTATAGTGACTCGTGGATGGCATTCTTTTCAAACTGTAGTCACTAGCAATCCAGTGATTAACCAATGTCCCTACACAGCACGCTTTTTCTGGGTATTGGCGAGACATGTTGTGCTCACTCACTGATGATAAGAACGAGTGTGAATCAGTGGTTCTTATTCTGACGGGAGTTGATAGCTAATGCTGTTGGGTGACTAGCCAGCTGGGGCAGAAGACGCACAATGTTACCTGACTGTGCCTTTGTTTTTACTTTAGCAGCTTGTTCAATGTCTAATAGACATGGACGATTTTTGAAGCTGGTCTGGAACCACTGAATCATTTGACATCAAGAGTAATGAGCAGCTAGATACTGAACCTGTTCACATGAAGTTCTCAGGGTTTTATTTTTGCGTCCGTTTGTTTTGTTTTGTGTTGTGTCGTGTTTTGTATTGTTTTTGTTTGTTGGGGGGGGGGGGGGGATAGGGGATGTGGAGGAGCAGTTTTGGTCCATAAAAACTCTTCTTCCGATTAAATATGTATCGACTGACATGTAACCTGTGCTCCTTCACATTAGCTGTGCGCTCTTCTAGCACTGACTGAATGGTGAGAGAGGCCCAGAGGAGAGGTGTTGGCAGAACAGACGATGTGATGATTAGCTGAGATGCACTCAGTACCTAAAAAAAATGACCAAAACTCTTGTAATAGTACCTCTAGTAAATACTTTTCCCAACGAAAAGAACAGAACAAAACTAGAAAGAAGAAATCTTAATACTGCACGTTTCCAAACTGGGAATAGACTAGGAGGGATATGAAAGGCAGGCGGCTAAATGGATTTCCTGCTAAAGCAGCACGTGTGTGTGTGTGTGTGTGTGTGTGTGTGTGTGTGTGTGTGTGTGTGTGTGTGTGTGTGTGTGTGTGTGTGTGTGTGTGTGTGTGTGTGTATGTGAGTGTGTGTGTGTGTGTGTGTGTGTGTGTGTGTGTGTGTGTGTGTGTGTGTGTGTGTGTGTGTCCTGCCGCTGTCTTCCTCGTTGACTTCTTCATTTTGCAGATATGATGTAAGCGTACGCTCTCGTCCACATGCATTATTACATTGTTGAGAAACCCGAAATTGATTCATTGTTCACCTGAGAAAAATTGAAACTGAAAAGGCACGCAGATACTCAGGTTCCAATCGATGCATGTACTTACTCCCTATTAGAGATCGATTTTCTGGCGCGTTACCATCGCCCAAATGTTAAGGAGCAAAACTCCTCGTGAAAGGATTAAAGGGCTTCAAACGCCAAAGTTTACACTGTGAGAGGATAATGGGATGATTGGCAAATTAGTAGAGAAAGAAGTAGAATCCTCAAGAGATACGCACCTCCAGCCTGCACGAAGGAGATCCAAACTAGCAGGGAATGACATAAGACCAAACTCTGCGATGACATGCAGAATTCTGCAGTTCCAGCCTTTGTTATTAATGGGAGACAACTTATCGACTCGGAATTCGACGCGATTTTCGTTGTCCATGGGGGAGATGGATGTTGTTTGCTGAGCTAGTTCGAAACTCCGTGTGAATTTCAGCGTTCAGAAGAGCGTAGTTTCTGAGAAATCCCTTGTTGTGGTAACCTTGGTGTTAGAAAGATTCATCGTAGATATGGACATAGTCCTAGAGAGAATATGTAAAGGGCGATGTGATGTGGACATCAAAGAAAACAAGAGACACAGGGACATAGGAAAAGAGAGTGAACAGCACAGGGAAGGGCTTGAGAGAACGTGGATCCGGGAGAATGAAATAAGAGCTTAATCCCTAACATAGAGAAAGACATCTAAGGGAGAACTGAAAGAATCCCTAACATAGAGAAAGACATCTAAGGGAGAACTGAAAGAATCCCTAACATAGAGAAAGACATCTAAGGGAGAACTGAAAGAATCCCTAACATAGAGAAAGACATCTAAGGGAGAACTGAAAGAAAAGACTAAATCCAAAACCGAGGGGTAGGGAAAGGGAATGATAAGAAGAAGATAACCACCTCCAACAAGTGTTCCTAAAGACGACCACGAAGACCCAATCCTGAACCGGGTGCTTGAAGTCCTAAGGCGTCTGTCCACGGACAACGAGCCGGCCTTTGTTGTGACCTGTTACTGTCACTGAGACAGAAGTGTGGTGTGGTGTGTGTGTGTGTGTGTGTGTGTGTGTGTGTGTGTGTGTGTGTGTGTGTGTGTGTGTGTGTGTGTAAGATAAGGTAAGATAATGTTGCTTATAGCCCAGCCGGCCGCAAAGGGCCACATCAGGGCTGTCACCACGTTAAAATCAACTCACAAGTCAGTCATTCACACAATTCTTTAAAATACATCGAAAAACTATCCGAAAGTTTGTTAAAAATCTTTCCACTGTAAAATCTCAGATCCGATGAAAAATGTTAATCTCTTTCAAGAACTCAAAGATGGCATCAGGTGGGACATCTCTGAACAAGGTTTTCATGGAATCTGCCGTAAAATGTGTGTGTCTCACATCGTGCAAGTCCCAACACTCTAAAAGAATATGTTTCATTGTGATAGCACATGACATGGAATGCACCACGGAGCTTCTTCACTCTTTAAAAGGTACGAATGGGTAAAATACGAATGGCCGGTGTGCAGCCGGCACAGAACTGTTTCTTCTTTACGACCACCAGACGTAGATGAGAGGAACTCCTTAAGGTTTGGACGGATCTGAAAGAGTTTGTTATCCGTCTGTGTATTCCAATCCTCTTGCCAGAGGTCTCTCACATAATTGTTAATTTTGGGTTTCAGATCTGAGCAGGGGATATATATGTTGGATAATTTCTCTGTTGTGGCATTCTTGGCTAAACGATCAACCATTCCGTTCCCTCCGATGCCAACATGACCAGGAATCCAAGCCAGAATAATGTTGTAACCCTCCACTTTCAACTTGGTCAAAAGTTCAAAAAAGTGTAAAAGTTCTGGGTGCTGAAGGTTGCGGCCAGCTATGGCCTCTAACGCTGACAGTGAATCTGACAGAACCAGAAAGTCCCTCTTCTTAGATTGTGAGATTATCTTCAATGCCAGAACCAGAGCAGTAAGTTCAGCAGAATAGACAGAAGCATCTGGAGGTATATGTTCTAACAGTATCTGAGAAGGAGCCCCAGGGCAATAGGCTGCACAGGCCACTCCATCCTCAGACTTGGAACCGTCAGTGAAAATTTTCTGATAAGATGGAAATTTTGAACAGAGGTCAGCATACAATGCCTTGTATGCCAGAGAGCTGGTAGACTCTTTACGAAAAGCTGCAAGATCAAAACAAATCTCTGGTGTGAAAAAGGTCCACGGAGGCTGATCTGGAAACTTGGAAAAATCGGACACAACTCCTAGGTCTAGACCTGTATTCCGCACGTGAGGCTGCATACGAAGACCAAACGGCGGAATACAATTAGGGTTGTTTTCAAATTTACTTTGGAACGGAGGGTCAAAAACACAGTCATAGGCAGGGTTTCCTGGTTCCGAGAACAGTCTGATATAATAATTCAAAGACAGTTTCAGCCTGCGGTTGGACAGAGAGGGTTCACCTGCCTCTGCGTACAGGCTGTACACAGGGGTGGTGCGGAATGCTCCAAGACAGAGACGAAGCCCTTGATGGTGGATAGGGTCCAAGAGTTTTAGGTAAGACGGTCTTGCAGAGCCGTGCACAGCACAACCATAGTTCAGTTTGGAGCGGACCAAGGCTCTGTAGAGGTGCAGCAAAGTTTTCTTATCAGCGCCCCAGTCAGTGTGTGCTACGACCCGCAGAATATTCAGAGCTTTCTGGCAAGAGGTTTTGAGGTTTTTAATGTGGCTGAGGAAGTTGAGTTTCTGATCAAAAATAACTCCTAAGAATTTGGCCTCTTTGACAGCTGGAATGGGAGATTTCACTATTTGAATTACAGGATCTGGAAAAAACTGACGGAAATTATGGAAGTGAATGCACTGTGTCTTTGTAGGAGAAAAGGTGAAACGGTTTTCATGTGTGTGTGTGTGTGTGTGTGTGTGTGTGTGTGTGTGTGTGTGTGTGTGTGTGTGTGTGTGTGTGTGTGTGTGTGTGTGTGTGTGTGCACGCGCGCGCGCGTGCTCACCAAGTGCACTCGATGGTCATGTCAGCAAATGTGTCAGAATACTTTGTTTCTAGATGGAGGGAATTCACAACCCTCAGTGAATGGTGTTAGACAAGACAATGATGAACACCTTCTAATAAGATAGACAGAGATAACAAAAAGCAATACTGACACGGCCTGAGGCCCATCCTTCTTGGTCAAGAAACTCAAAGAGCGCCTGAGTCAGCTTAGTCTACGGGTGAAGTTGATCTGTTCTCTTAGAAATGACTGGATCTACCTATATTCTTTCAAGATACGCGCCCAAATTTAGGGTACCACCTCTCCACCATATATCGTTGAAATCTTTAGTTTCTGGGTCACCTTGTTGACAGATGAGCAGACTGCAAGTGTGGAGTTAAAAAAAAGAATGAAAGGAAAAGTTCCACTGTACTGATGATTCAATCCAAAAGGGCACGCTTCCATTGTCCGTTCACTGGCACTGCTTCCAGGGCCACCCTCCCCAGACCCACCTCACCCTCCCTCACCAGCCCCTTCCCAAACACAGCTACATTCAGACTCGTCCTGTTTTTCCCCGACGATGGAGTACGGCTGCCTTAATGGCGGGATACAAAAATGGTCATACACACAAAACGCCACTGCCTGTCTATACAGACAGTTCCCGCAGGAGTATCAGCCTGCGTACGCAGAAAGAAAGAACAAGATGCGAAGCATATAAACGTACTCCCAGTTTTCCAAACCGCTTATAAATCGGCCGAGTGCTTTGTGAGATAAGAAATAAAGGCAAAATAACGGTTTTAACGGTTATTTAACCGATGTACACTTTCGAAACTGGTATTTTAGTTCTCACTGGGCTAAAGCCTGTGTAAATACCAAATTTCATCCAAATTGGACAATATGTCAAGAATAACGGTTTTTAACGGTCAGATTTGAAACACTACATGGAAGTGCCATTTGTGTGTGATAACCTTTCTATATACAAAATTTCATTAAAACCCACCAATATATAAAAAATAACGGCAAAATAACTGTTTAACGGTTATATAACCGATATACACTTTTGAAACCGGTATTTTAGTCCTCACTGGGCTAAAGCCTGTGTACATATCAAATTTCATCCAAATCGGACAATATGTCAAGAATAACGGTTTTTAACGGTCAAATTTTGAAACACTATATAGTAGTGCCATTTGTGTGTGATAACCTTTCTATATACCAAATTTCATTAAAATCCACCAATATATAAGAAATAACGGCAGAATAACGGTTTTTAACGGTTGTTTAATCCATTTTCAGCATTACATCACTTACATCACTTACAGAGGCTCCGATTTGTCACAAGATCGTCCAAACCGCTTATAAATTGGCCAAGTACTTTCTGAGACATTCCATAAAGAAGAAAAACCATTACAGGCCGTTACAGCCGTTAGTAACGGCTATAGCGGTAAACTAAAACATCGGGCATCACCCGTGGCCCATAATGAACATACCTACAAATTTTCAGAAAGATCGGCCCAGTAGTTTTGTCTGGAGCGAGTGGAACACATTTTGACCACGGACACACAGACAGACAGACAGACAGACACACAGACAGCATTTCTTCGTTCCCATTCTAAAGTACTCCCTGTTCTATAAGAACTGGGAGTACAAAAAAGAAACGTTCTGCTGGAGTCCCCAAGCAGCAAACAATAAACAACAGGCTGTGAGGTAACCCACCCACCGGAGGAGACACCGCCGCCACTAACTCACCCGGTGGATGTTCAGTGATGCCCGTACTGACCCAACACAATTCTGCGGGAAACCGTCCACTAAGGTCCTACTAATGGTGGCAATAACTTAACTTGGAACTTTGAAAGGAAACAAACAATCAAACAAACAAACATGGAGTTCATTTGAATTCTCTAGAGCTACAGCGTTGAATGGCCCCAAAGTAGGAAGCAGCACTTTATGATTATAAGATTTATTTAATTCATTTCTTGTTTCCTCAGGAGTGGTGAATTCCACGTGACAACATCTGTTCTTCCTAGAGCAGTTGTTCCAATGCCAGCAACTGTCATGGATGTGATCCCTATCAGGACTTCATAAAGAAACGGTCTGCGCCACCGGCACTGTCTCCCAGGGAATTGCATTCGGACACTCATTAGAGAAATACGTTGTGATGGAAACGTTTCAAGATACGGTGTTAAACAAAACAGAGGTTGATCTATTATATGCGATGCAACACAACCGACAAATTCAGAAAACAGCACAAAAAAAGGAAAGACCACAACAATAAACAGGAAGAGAAATACGAAGATGATGATAGTGATGTTGTAACAGTTTGAAGATCAGCGTCTTACGATGATAGTTCAGCTCGACAGTAAATCCGACCTTCAAAGACAAATCAGATTATGGCTAGAGTTCTACATTGTGCATAAACAAATTCTCTCGTTCTCTGACTTTCTGTCACTGTACTGAGTCGCGCGTGCACGCACGCACACACACACACACACACACACACACACACACACACGCGCGCGCACACATTTATACACACACACACACACACACACACACACACACACACACACACATACACACACACACACACACACACATACACACAACACACACACACACACACACACACACACACACACACACACACACACACACACACACACACACACCAGGCGCGCGCGTGCGCTCGCAAATGCCCACGCACGCATGCATGCATGCACGCACGCCCAACCCACGCACGCACGCACGCATGCACGCACACACACGCGCGCGCGCGCACACACACGCACGCGCGCGCGAACAGACACACACACACGCACACGCACACGCGCACACACACACACACACACACACACACACACACACACACACACACACACACACACACACACAACACATTATTCTCTCGTAAGGAAAGAGTGCTTGTCAGTCCCGCACATGACACCTAGACCCTGAGAGAGAGAGAGAGAGAGAGAGAGAGAGAGAGAGAGAGAGAGAGAGACAGACAGACAGACAGACAGACAGACAGACAGACAGACAGACAGACAGACAGACAGAGAGAAAGAGAGGCTAGCTTTTGTTTTTCGTTTGTATTGTGTTCAATTCCAGACAGACGCTTTCTTGAATGAATGTCAGAGTTGACCTTTTACCTCCACTGTGCTATCCACGCAGCGAATCTAGCAATTTGTATGACCGTGTTGACATTTAAAGCAGTTTGGATGTGATTTCGCGGAGCAAATTGACCATAATACTCCAACAAAAGAATCTAATTGTTCGGTCGAGCTCGTAGTTTACGACTGCATGTGATGTCACGGTGACCTCACACTCATTGTTTATCGACCAAATAACATGGATTTCTCCTATGCATCATAGATGTGTGTGTGTGTGTGTGTGTGTGTGTGTGTGTGTGTGTGTGTGTGTGTGTGTGTGTGTG
>CM065740.1:54172399-54174899 GCA_033310375.1 Conus canariensis
TCCGAGTTTGTTTATTTGTGTTTGTTTGTTTGTTTTTCAATTTCTTAACACTGACGTTTTTTCCTGTGCATTGTATGACAGTGTAGCAGAGGGACATCTCGTCCTTCCTGTGATTATTAATCCAGTGTTCGTATTAAATCAACAAATTCAAACCGCTGACATTTTATTTTGCTTTGCTTTCTCAAACATTTTTTTATGGGTTTTCTTTAAAAGAAACAAAAATAAACGAAAAACGTTCAATCAATACGTTGATTTCAACGAGAGTAAAGCAGGTCCCTGTGTGACTTTGTTTCTTCTCAGTGTGAAAGAAATCCGGGTGGTTAGACAGTTGATATATTTCTTTGCCTGTTCTAATGGACGTGAATCTCTCTCTCTCTCTCTCTCTCTCTCTCTCTCTCTCTCTCTCTCTCTCTCTCTCCTCTCTCTCTCTCTCTCTCCCCTTCTCTCTCTCTTTTTAAATTTGTGCATTCTGTTGTATGGTCTGACCGGCTTTTGCAGACAGTTGATGCCTGTGTTTCTTTTGTTTTGTCTCTATTTCACCAGGATGTTGTTTTTTTCTCCCAGGTTTTCTGCACCTGTTTTATCACCTCGATGCTTAGTCTAAGCCGTAATTCTGAGAGCAGCGCGTGCATCTACGATGACTCGTACCGGAAATTCTAGGCAATACAGAACACGTGCGCCTTTCATGTGGAATGGAAGCGCGTTAGATGATGTCAGAAACAGAATCAATGACTTCTGTTGAAGAAACTGACCTGTCTCGTGCTGCCGCTGGTATGTGGAGGCATTGTGTGAACGTGCAGTGTTGTGTACATTTATAACATTTGTCTTCGCCACTGTGGGACTTCTGTGTGGAGATTCCTGCCAGCACGTGCGCCTGTGTCTGCTGACGTATGCTGTAAGCTGTGCTTGGAGTTGAGGTAAGAGGCTTTCCATTTCTAACGATCGTTTAGTTGTTCACATGTCCTCCCATCTTTTCAACTTTGGCTTCGTTTTTGTGTGTGTTTAAATTCCTGGCATCACGGGAGCATGGGGGAAGAAAGCGAGTGTATGCATTGCTGCAAGTATGGATGTCATCTCTCTATCTTCTCACCCTTTGTCTGTCTGTCTGTCTGTCTTTCTGTCTGTCTGTCTGTCTGGCTGGCTCTATCTGTGTGTGTGTGTGTGTGTGTGTGTGTGTGTGTGTGTGTGTGTGTGAGAGAGAGAGAGAGAGAGAGAGAGAGAGAGAGAGTGTGTGTGTGTGTGTATGCGTGTGTGTGTGTGTGTGTGTGTGTGTGTGTGTGTGTGTGTGTGTGTGTATGTGTGTGTGTGTGTGTGTGTGTGTGTGTGTGTGTGTGTGTGTGTGTGTGTGTGTGTGTGAAGCCATGGTTGTAAGAACTGTTTATCTAAACTATTTTACCCTCAGTAAAATATGTATGATATTCGTATTCGTACTCGTATTCGTACTCTCCTCTCTCTCTCTCTCTCTCTCTCTCCTCTCTCTCTCTCTCCTCTCTCTCTCTCTCTCTCTCTCTCTCTCTCTCTCTGTGGTACCCATAACTGTTGCTGCACATACAACAAACACACGTACAAACACAATCACACCCACAAATAATACATACGCGCACGTAAACGTGCGCGCATTCCTGCACACACACACACACACACACACACACACACACACACACACACACACACACACACACACACACACACACATACACACACACAAAACTATATCAAAAAGTTATATCAAAAAGAATTAAATACCCTTTCTGCTTACATGACTGAAAATGGTTTGCAAATATCAACAGAAAAAACACACATGATGTTATTTAATACTGGATCTGATCCAGTTAATATGCCTTTATTTCAAGTCAACGGCATACCCATTAAATATACAAAAATGGTGAAATTCCTTGGAGTAAATTTAACATCAAAATTGTCATGGAATTTTCATATAGAGCATATTCTAACAAAAGCACGAAAAACTTTAAATCTATTAAAGATTGTTAGCAAGCATGCTTGGGCTCAGGACACAATTACTCTTTTGCACCTTTCTACCGCACTGGTTAGATCAAAATTAACGTATGCACAAGAGGTGTTCTTCAGTGCACCCAAATACTTACTGAAAAAACTTCAAAGTATTGATTCCAAAGCATATAAGTTAGCCATGGGACTACCAGCCCATGCCTCTTGTACAAAAGCATACAGTGCTGCTGGGATATTACCACTGGAAGAATATAGGAATCTTGCATGCACCAAATTTGTTATAAGAAGTTCTTCTATAGACAATAATTTAGGCCCTGAAATAAATATTAAATCGGACACTGAATTTTCCCAAAAGAGCTAAAAACATATCATCTCAAACGACTCTTAGAACATATACTTCCTCGATTTTAGAATCCTCAGATATCAAACTAACATCTATTGCAAACAGATCTATTGTGTCTCCTGTCCTCCCTGGAAACTAATACGAGCACATTTTGATATTGAGCATACAGATTTAACAAAGGCTGAAAAT
>CM065740.1:54184899-54187399 GCA_033310375.1 Conus canariensis
AATTGTCAGACAGTCTGACTGCACACATGACGAGTGTGAGTTCGAATCACTTGGATGTGCGAGGGGGGGGGGGGGGGGGGGGGGGGGGGGGAGCGAAGGGAGTGTGGTTATGTTGCTGGATTTTTTATGGCATGACAACCCTCTCTGTCCGCCCAGCAGGAAACGAGTAGCTGGTTCAGTTGAGGGTAAGGCAAAAGGCGGTGAAGAGAGAGGGATGGGCACCGCCCTCCATCATGCCGTGCACAAGACACGTTGAACCTCTGACATGTCATTGCCCCTTCAGCCGTTGGGTCAGGTAAGGTCATGTTGCTTACAGCCCAGCCGACCACAAAGGGCCATATCAGGGCTGTCACCGCGTTGAAATCAACTCACAAGTCATGAAACAAAATGAACAAATAACAAGATGCAAAGCATATAAACGTGCTCCCAGTCAACCTTGAATACGCGTGAGATATTCCATAAAGAGGAAAAAACCGTTTTGGGCCGTTATAGCTGTTAGTAACGGCTATTCTGGTAAACATCGGCCATCATCTGTGACCCATAATGAACATACCACACATTTTCAGAAAGATCGGCCAAGTACTTTCTGAGATATTCCATAAAGAAGAAAACCCGTCATGGGCCGTTATAGCCGTTAGTAACGGATATAACGGTAAAACAAAACATCGGGCATCATCCGTGACCCATAATGAACATACCTACAAATTTTCAGAAAGATCGGCCCAGTAGTTTTGTCTGGAGCGAGTGGAACACATTTTGACCACGGACTGACAGACAGACAGACAGTTCTATAAGAACTGGGAGTACAAAACTCATTTATGCCCCCCTTTAGAATAAACCTTATAAAAAACACACCGGAAATTTTGTTAAAGAAATCTTTCTTCTGTGAAATCTTAGATCAGATGAAAAATGTTGATATCTTTCAGAGACAGCCGTTAGGCTATGGGTTTCAGTTTCAGTTTCATCAAGGAAGTGCCACTGAGTGCGGACTAGTCCATATACGCTGCACCCCATCCGCTAAGTTTTGAGACCCCACCGCTTATAATTTGAAACAGATGCTATAGTCGCTGAGACTTAAACATGAACCTTTACCGTAACATAGGGCGAGTTATTTTTTTTATATTTTCTTCTTTCTTTCTGTTTTTTTTTTTTTTTTTCTATCATTGAAGTTACGCTTTCATCATCGTCTTTTGCTTTGTTCATTTGCTCTTTGTGTTTTAGCTGGTCATGCAAACATTATCCAGCATGTTCTGACGAAGCTTTGTCAGACTATGGAATCCGTGTACAGACAATTTTGCCGTGGATCCGTTGAGCGGATCCCAATCAGTGTCAGGATCCAATTGTCGTGTAGCAAGATTCAAAGTACACGGAGCAACCCGCTGAGCCCGTACTACCAATTACCTGACGGAGAATCCTTCACGTGTTTACATCATTGGTAATATTATTACAAACTGCGCTCAGCACCTGAGCACTGTGAACTCACTGCTACAGACTGTGGAGGGATGTAGTGTTATGGGTTATTTAAAACCTTACAGTGATATGAACAATGTTTTATGTTTTGTACATTGTCACAGTTCTCTCTCTCTCTCTCTCTCTCTCTCTCTCTCTCTCTCTCTCACACACACACACACACACACACACACACACACACACACACACACACACAACACACACACACACACTCACTCATTCGGTCATTCACTCACTCACTCACACACACGGGAAGTAACTCGTTCCCTCTGTACCAACAATTACTTCTCTTGGTGGAAAAAAAAATCGCCCATGACATGACTCAAAAGGCAAAGCCAAGAGCCGTTCGACCGGGGTGGGGGTCTGTTTTCACCTGGGTACCTGTCCTAGATAATCATTATCATTATTATTATTATTATTATTATTATTATTATTGTTATTATTATTATTATTATTATTATCATCATTATTGAGAGTACCAAGCGGTAAGCGCTTTACAACCCACGCTGACATTTGTGCAGTGGGCTGCTTACCTGGATAGTGCCGACTGAAGATCTACTTGCAATCGTTACATTCAGTCGTTTCCCGATTCATTCAGTGCAATATCAATCACTCATTTTCTTTCATTCGTTCTCTCCATTCTTCACAGAGAATGCATTGCTGTGTGTAAACGTGTTATCCATACCAACAGCCAAACTGGCCCTTTCTTCCGAAAGTTGATGAATGGATTTTAATATGGGTACAAGATGCGCACATTCACACACGGAATCCGGTTTATAGTCTCATTCGACGGATATTCCAACCAACAACTGCTTCTAACGAGCCTTCACTTACAACTTCCACAAAGAAGGTCATGTTTCATCTTGCGTCTGGTGGTGTATTTCTTTGCTAAGAAGAGAAACTGCTTCCAGCAAACCCCTTCAACTATTATGTCCGCAAAGGTGATTAAGTTTAAACCCGTGTCCGTTGCTTTCTTTCTTTTTTAACAGGATTACGTAAAAACCAGTACACCAACTTTAACAAAATTGAG
>CM065740.1:54197891-54225391 GCA_033310375.1 Conus canariensis
AAACGCAACATACAAATTACGATTTCAACAACACTGTTCTTGTATCATCGCAATCAGTGTGAGCATGTGATCAACAGTAGAACAATTTGTCTTAAATCACAATTTGTCTTAAATCTAGCTTGTGCGGTAATGTTACTTCATTCCACCCACTCTTGTAATCTTATGTTAATTATAGCACTGTACAGTTTACTGCATATATTACACAACAAAATTACTCTATAATTATTTGGATTGTTGTGTCATCTTTTTATAAAATGAGATGACAGAAGATTTGATCCACTGTTACCGCACAAAATGTCACCACTGCACAAAATGTCACAGTTGTGACATTTTGTGCCAGTTGTGACATTTCGTGCAGTGAAGGACTGCGCAAAATGTCACAACTCGCAGTTGTGACAATCTGTGCACCTATGCCCCATTTTCGAATTCACTCTTGCACAAAACGTCACAACCTCAGTCAGTCTTGTTAGTCCGCCGCTTTCAAGAAAGCGAGTAGACTATTAAGTTCGTTCGTGTCTGTTTTTTTTTATTTTGTGTGTGTGTGTGTGTGTGTGTGTGTTTTGTGTTCGCGCGCGCGCGCGCGTTTGTGTGTGTGTGTGTGTGTGTGTGTGTGTGTGTGTGTGTTTGTGTGTGTGTGTGTGTGTGTCCCACGTCGGCCAAAACGGGCATTTGTGGCAATGTCTATTCAACCACTTAAGACAGCATTCTCAAATTTGTTTGTTGATTAGGTAAGGTATGCCGATACTGTTCGCAAAAAAATCAAGGTCAAAGGTCAAGGTCACGCTGTTTGTTGAACACCCATTTCCTTTTTCCTGCAATATTTTCCACATCTTTTAAGCTAGATTTTCCAAACGTGCTGCACAGGTGCATAGCTTTGGGGACAACAACTGACAACCCAGACTAATCGTGTTGTTTCTGTTAGCTTCATCAACCAACATGGGCCATCTCGTCTGGGTTGTCACCTCGTAAACATGTGCAGTGAATACAGACTAAAAGTATATATAATACACAAAATTGAAAATGAGAAATTACAAGTCTAATTGAAAAATGCAAGAAAAAGAAATACATGGACGTCATAGAGTATATTCACCCATCCACACACACCCACACCCACACAGATGAGAGACTTGTGACAATTTGTGCAGTAGTGATTTCAAGAAGGGCTTACAGGTGCATAAATTGTCACAATTGTGACATTTTGTGCAAATTGTGACAATTTGTGCAGTGAGTAACTGCACAAAATGTCGTTGTGACATTTTGTGCAAATTGTGACACTTTGTGCAATGAATAACTGCACAAAATTTCGTTGTGACTTTTTGTGCCGTGGTGACATTTTGTGCGGTAATAGTCCACCATCTGGGTATACCCCTTGTTCAAACAAGGAGTAAACGAATGTAACCAGTCTATGACAAAGTTAGACTGGCAAACAGCTTTCATTAGTTCACATATAATTCCATCGGTACCGGCAGCTTTGCAAGATTTCTTCTTCTCAGAACAACTGAAACTTCTTCTTTGGATATGGGACGGTTTAGATTACCATCGTTGTAATCTGCTTTATCGATGTCAACTTAATTTCCCAGATCATTATGAAAACCAGTGTTTCCTTCATGCAGAATTGTGAAATGTTGAAACCATGCTTCTATGCGTATACCATTCACGGGTTGTTTTCTTTTTCTCGAAAGTTTGTGAACACAGCAGCACCCGCCAACACACACATACACACCCCTCCCCCCTCCCCGTCTCTACCCCCCTCCCCCCCCCCACACACACCACCATTCCCCCTAAAAAAAAATCTCAGTTTTTACAGATTGGAGTAATTCTGTTAGTAAAACATCAATGTATTGTTTTTCCTTTTCTTTTTAAACAATATTTATATTCTCACTTAGCTTTGCAGTAGTCCACATGACATGGTTTGACAACAAATGTCAAAATTTCTGTAATAACATATGGACATTTTTGTTAGCTCGGCATTCCGTATTAAATCAGTCATCTTCCTTCTGACATTTTCGTATACAAACCTGTTTCTTCATGCGTTCTACAGTCGCTTTTACATTACGATTAAACACATTTAATACTTCTTTGATATATATACTGACCAGTCTTCCAGCCTCGTGCATGTACAATCGCATTTTTTTGTTGAACAGCGCCTGATCCTTACTTATAAGGACACATACTTATGACATGGCAAGTAAACTGCAGTACCAAAGACATGCGGTCCTATTCAATGCTCTCACAAACACACATTTTACAACAATAAGAAATGATAGAAAACAAATCATAAGACACAGTGTTCATTAACACTGCCTTACTTCAGGACCAAAGACATGCGGTCCTAGACAGTTCTCCCACAAACACATTCTCTAGCCATGAGACATGATAGAAAACAAATCATAAGACATGGTACTCATTAACACTACCTGTCTTCAGTACCAAAAACATGCGGCTCTATTCAATTCTCTGACAAACACACACTTTACAATTATAAGAAATGATAGAAAACAAGTAATAAGACATAATAGTCATTAACACTGCCTAACTTCAGTACCAAAGACATGCGTCCTATTTAATTCTCTCACTAACAAACATTTTAAGACTATGAGGAATGATGGAAAACAAACCATAAGACATAATAGTCATTAACACTGACTAACTTCAGTACCAAAGACATGCAGTCCTATTCAATTCTCTTGCAAACACACATTTAACAACTAAAAGAAATATCAGAAAACAACACAAAAGACTAAATAGGCATCTACATTGCCTAACTTCAGTACCAAAGACATACAGTTCTAGTCACGTATCTCACAATCACACATATTACAACTACAAGAATTAATAGAAAACAAATCATAAGACACAGTAGTCATTAACACTGCCTAACTTCAGTACCAAAGATATGCTCTCCTATTCAATTCTCTCACAAACATACATTTTACAACTAAAAGAAATGTTAGAAAAACAATCATAAAACATAATACTCATTAACACTGCCTAACTTCAGTACCAAATACATGCTGTACTATTCAATTCAGTCACAAACACACATTTTACAACTAAAAGAAATGACAGAAAACAAAGCATAATACTAGGTAGCCATTAATACTGCCAAACTTCAGTACCAAAGACATACGGCCCAATTGAATTATCTGACAATCACACATTTTACGACTGTAAGTAATGACAGAAAACAAATCGTAAGACACAGGAGTCATTAACACTGCCTGACTTCAGTACCAAAGACATACGGTCCTATTCAATTCTCTCACCAACACACATTGTTACGGATGGAAGTGCGTGTGTGTGGCAGTCTGACTCACTCAGAATTGTGGATGCATGCACGACTTTTTTCTAATTCACATACACACACCCACGCATCCGAACATGGACAGCCAGGCAACAAAATAACGCTTCTTTTTTATGCCGCCCGAGCCATCAAACAAAACACAATTAAACATAGGTTGGTACACCCACCATTAGGTGTACATATACAACAAGTCAATACAATTTTAATTATCAACTGCCGGGTCCAGCGCTGATGACGACGACGGCAGCGACGAGGCAAGTCTGACACAGAGTCTCTCCCAAGCTGTGGTTCTCAATGAAGGAGGGAAAGAAAAACTAACACGTTCGTGGCGTCTCTGTCAGCAACAAGGTGACAGTCTCACCCACGAGCTGTGGCTCAAACACCTAAGAGCTGTGGCTCAACACCAACCAAGAGCTGTGGCACACACACCACCTGTGGCTCAACACCAACCAAGAGCTGTGGCACACACACCACACACACAGTGACGGCCTCGGACGCAGGTCGCTGGCACAAAAGAAGGGGCGACGTCCTGGCTCACCAGCAGCGACGTCTCCAACCCACTGGCCCAACAGTGGTCGGTCACGGGCGCAGTGGCAGGTAGGGCAATTGTCGGCGCTCAGGCCGGCCTCTCAACACCAGCAGCAAACAGGTGGAGAACGGGGCGTCAACACAGCTATGGCCCCGGCCCTAACCCGGTAACAGCCAGTCCCCGTCAGTCCAGGGAACACTATCAACCTGGGGGCAACTGATTAACTACCTTGATTATCATGGCCACTATTCATTGCAATCACAACTATCTTCATATTCATTAGCCACATTATATTTCTCTAGAACTTGAGCCACATATCAGCATATTCGTTCACATTCATTAGCCACATCATATTTCACTAGAACTTCAGCCATACATCAGCATATTTGTTCATCATTACAATATTCTTTTTTTCCGGAATCATAACATTACAACATTCCCTTTTCCGGAATCATTACACTACAACATTCCCTTTTCCAGACTCATAACATTGCACAGGAAAGGATTTCCATATAAACCTTTCAGACTCTAGTTTTCCAAATTAGGAAAGGATTTCCACATAAACCTTTCATAATCTAGTCTTCCAAATTAGGGAAAGAATTTCCATCTGGATCCCCTTCAATAAACCATGAATACAATTCATTACACACAATTGATGATTATTTTTTCGAACTATAAATATCTTTCGTCAATTCACAAAATGTTCATTTCTTTTCTTGTAACACAAGAATGTTCATTTCGTTTCATATAATCACCATGTCTTTCGTCAATTCAAGAAATGTTCATTTCTTTTCTTGTAACACAAGAATGCTCACTTCACTTCAGTTAAACAGCTTCATATGCAAGGGAAAGATTTCCACCACACTTTTGTTTTAACAACACATATATTGATACCCATGTAAACACATCAGAATGAAAAACAAAAGTCTATGTCGCTCACTCTGGGAGCTTATTATCCATAGCATCAAAACTCTCCATCTTCTTGCAAACCATATTAGAATAGACACTTTCTCTTCATCATGAAGCTCAAAGCCAGTTAAGTTACAAAATAAACAAAATCTTTTTTTCTTTTTTTCTGAAGATCACTTCTTATAACACTCACTTTATCTATTCACATTTTCCGAAACAATTTCGTTTTGTTACTCTATCAAGTCATAGGACAACAGAACATTATATTTTTTTAATATAAAACCTTCACAAGAGCGCTGAGAAGTTTCAGTCGCTCCTAAACGGGAATACAGTTTTAGTTTGTTAATAAATAAACATTCAATGATAAATACCTGACTGCTACTTGCAAACGGCTGAGTCCCTCTTTGGCCTTCTGTGACTTGTATTGCCGGAATCACCGCAGAGACTGCCTAACCGGTGCAACTCACCCGGCTTATAGCAATGCGCCGGTGAGCAGCAGTCAGCTAACTTTTGCAACCGGCTTCCGGACCACTACCTTCCGGTAAGCACGGTCGCACATGACTCTTTGTGACCGGATGAAAAACGGTCCGTCACACACATTTTACAACTAAAAGAAATGATGGAAAACAAATCATAAGACATAATAGTCATTAACACTGCCTTACATCAGTACCAAAGACATGCGGTCCTATTCAATTCTCTCACCAACACACATTTTACAACTAAAAGAAATGATGGAAAACAAATCATAAGACATAATAGTCATTAACACTGCTTGACTTCAGTACCAAAAGACATACGGTCCTATTCAATTCTCTCACCAACACACATTTTACAACTAAAAGAAATGATGGAAAACAAATCATAAGACATAATAGTTATTAACACTGCCTAACTTCAGTACCAAAGACATGCGGTCCTATTCAATTCTCTCACAACACACATTTTACAACTAAAAGAAATGATTGAAAACAAATAATAAAACATAATAGTCATTAACACTGCCTTTACTGTCAGTCGCCGGTACACATACCACTTTTAAAAGACAGTCCAATAGAGTATGCATGTTAAGCAGCAGTTTTCCACAATTTGCAGGACATGATCTGAGTTTCGAAGATGCGGAGGCCCACCTTAATATTGATTATTGTATGTGGACATACTTTCCTCAAAAAGACTAGAGACAGTTGAAGCTCTATGTTTAAATTACTCTACAACTAAATTCTAATGAATCGTTCTTTAACATGAAAATATGATGAGAATCAGTGCTGCCTTTCTTCCTAGTGCTTCCCACAGGGAACGATAGCCACATTCGACTTGTTGATCACAAGTTGAATCAGAATCTGTAGTAATCAGCCAGCCTGCACAGACAGGTTTGAAGAAAATCACACAAAGAAATGGGAGACAGGTATATAATTTTAATTTTTGGCATGTTCGTTGTCTTTATTTTGCCTACCCGGTTTTTCGCACAGATAGCTGAGACCAACATCATCTCAAACCTTCTTTGTCTTTATTTACCCGGCTTGTCTCACAGATAGCTTAAAGCAACAAAATCTCAAAGCTCCTTTGTCTTTATTTGCCTGGCTTGTCTCACAGATGGCTTTACACAACAAAATCTCAAAGCTCCTTTGTCTTTATTTACCCGGCTTGTCTCACAGATAGCTTAAAGCAACAAAATCTCAAAGCTCCTTTGTCTTTATTTACCCGGCTTGTCTCACAGATAGCTTAAAGCAACAAAATATCAAAGCTCCTTTGTCTTTATTTACCCGGCTTGTCTCACAGATAGCTTAAAGCAACAAAACCTCAAAGCTCCTTTGTCTTTATTTGCCTAGCTTGTCTCACAGATAGCTTAAAGCAACAAAATCTCAAAGCTCCTTAGTCTTTAATTGCCTGGCTTGTCTCACAGATAGCTTGACACAATAAAATCTCAAAGCTCCTTTGTCTGTATTTGGCCAGCATGTCTCACGTATAGTTTAAAACATCATCTCTAAGCTCGGGGAAAAAAGGGGGGAAATGAAAAAGAAAAAAGGGGAAACACTAACACAGATAAAAACTTGATGCATATTTTCACTATTATGTTCCCAGCTGCCCCCCCCCCCCCCCCCCCCCCAGCGCGCCCCTGCTTTCACTTGTTTTCTTTTTTTCTTTTTTGGAGTCGACCTCCCCCAGTCCCAAGGCTTTCATACAGTACCAAGGGGATGAATGGCTGTTGTGTTAAACAGTCTCGAACCGTACGCAGTCTGCCCCTAGGGCGACACCAGACTGACGGACTTCATATGTGCAGGCGTTCCCTACATGTATGGATATCCATTGCACTTCTCTGATACTAGGCTGTGTCAGGGCGACTGCTTATGACCCCTCAACACTAAGAATACCTTCTTATAGGTTCTCAGAATACTTTGTCTTGCTTGTCTTTGGGACTTCAAACTGGATCCCCTCAAAACATTAGTCAGCGTAGCAAAAGAGGTGGGAGAAGAAGAAAGGTAGGTTGGAATATAACAAAAGCTGAAAGACTATCCCAGAAATATTTCAGGATTTGTACTTGGAACTGCTGCAGTGCCAGAAAGAGAATCGGAACAATTGAAAAACTTGCATGTGACTTTGATGTTCTGTGTCTACAAGAATCTAGAAGTGCCGCCCACAGACCATTACAATTCAATGACTTCATAATATTCCAAAATCATGATGGACGAGGACTAGCTATAATAGAAAAAACAATTTTAAAAAAACTGTCCAGGATAGACTTGGAAAAATAGTGTGCAGCACATGTGAACTAATGGGTGTGAGGCTAGAAAGACTGGATGGTAATCAGAAAAGCCTTGTACTCATCAATGCATACATACATCCAGGTACCCACACATCAAAAACGGATTGGACCTTTCTGGAGGAAATAGAACATGAATTTGAAGACTCTGTTATACTATGTGGGGATCTTAATGCACGCTCCAAATTGTGGGATCAACATGGTGCCAATCCTCAAGGAATGGCACTGGAAGTGATGTTGGATGAAGTACTTCTTAGTGCACTGACACCATCATCCACAACACATACAGGGAGGCAGGGTGACACTGACAGTGTCATCGACTTTGCACTCATTGGACTGTTACGGACAGGGTGCTTGGTGAATGTGTGTCTGTGTGTCTGACTCTCCCAGAAATATGGATGTGTGTTCGCGCGTTCCTACCACACACACCCACTCAACCGCACATAGACAGCCAGGAAACACAACCGTAAATCTTTTCTTATTTTTGCTATGCCACCTGGGCCATCCAACACATACAAAACATCATCAACAAACATCAATAAACATGAATAAATTACATGGAGCACACCCCAACTATGGGTGTACAATAAAAATATATATGGCCTGAATGATTTTAAAATGGAGGAAATCAATTTTAGGCAGTCAACAAAAAATATACCGTTTTCCAATCCGCAATCATATATAAAAAAAAATTAATAGAACAAACAGAAAAGTTTGTACACAACATGAGATGGAAAGCATTCTTTTTTCTGAACCCAAACACAAAATAAGAGGACAAAAACACCTACGATTTCAAATCATGGCGATCACCACCAGCCATAGACGAAATGAAACCTTTTGAGGATAAAATGAAAAGACTGATAGCCAATATTGAATTCAAAAAATCTAACAACGATTTCCAAACAACATTAAAAAACCAAATAAAACAAATACAAAATGACAAAACAATATTTGTGAAGGCTGATAAAACTAGCAGTTACTACAAAATGGAACCAAAAGAATACTCTCAATTCCTTGACAAAAACATCCAGAAAAACTACAAAAAAGCCGGCAAAAATATACATGACAGTATCCGCACTAAAGAAAAAGAACTTGCACAGCGCATAGACCTAAGTGACAGGATAGAAGCAACAGCAACAAAAGAAGCTTTCATAACACTCAGAGAGCACACGCCCAACTTTCATAACAATCCAACATGTAGACTAATAAATCAATCCAAATCTGAACAAGGCAAAATAAGCAAGAAAATTCTGGAAAAAATAATAAAGAACGTAAAATCAAACTCTGAATACAACCTCTGGAAGAACACATACGAAGTTATCCAATGGTTAAAAAAACTCAATAAACAAAGTAATACAGTATTCATCACATTTGACATAGTAGACTTTTATCCATCTATAGATGAGGAACTACTCACCAAAGCCCTGAAGTTTGCCAGTAACCACACAGACATAACAGGGTCAAAAATGGAAATCATTCTCCACACCAAGAAAACATTACTGCACAGCAAAAACGAAACCTGGATCAAGAAAACGAACAGAAATTCAACATTTGACGTAACCATGGGATCATATGATGGTGCAGAAACATGCGAACTGGTCGGCCTATTCATGCTATCCAACATCAAGAAAAAACTCGGAAAGCAAGTCGGACTATACAGAGATGATGGCCTTGCTGCACTAACCAACAACCCAAGAACCATTGAAAATAAGAAAAAAGAACTATGCAAAATCTTCCAAAATCACAACTTAAAAATTACCATTGAAGCAAACATAAAGGTAGTGAATTACTTAGACATAACACTGGATCTCAATAACCACATATATAAACCATACAAGAAACCCAACGACACACCTCTTTATGTACACATCAAAAGTAACCATCCACCATTTGTATTAAAGACCATACCCCACGGCATAAACAAGAGACTATCAAATCTGTCATGCAGTGAGAAAGTGTTCAACAATGCAGCAGTAGAATACCAGGAGGCACTACAAAGAAGTGGATACAATTACAAACTGCAATACAACCCAGATAACAACACAAATAAAATCAAGAAAAATAGGAAAAGAAAAACCATATGGTACAACCCCCCATACGATGGGAAACTCAAAACAAACATAGGGAAAGAATTCTTCAAAATCTTAACAACTTCATTTCCAAAAGAACACAAACTGTCCAAAATATTTAACAAAAACACTGTCAAACTATCGTACTCATGTATGCTCAACCTCAAAAACCTAATTGATGCATCCAACAAAATGAAAACCAACACGGCAAAGAAGGGTGAAGAAAGGAAATCTTGCAATTGCACCAAAAAAGAGCAGTGCCCACTAAGCAATAAATGTCTTCACAACAATACTGTATAGCAGGCTACTGTGACATCAGAAAATGAAAAAGAAACACACATAGGGATTACAGAAAACCACTTCAAAACCAGATATGCAAACCATAAACAGTCATTCAACAAAGAAAAATACAAAAACCAAACTGAATTGAGCAAATACATTTGGAAACTTAAAGACGCAAAAATAAACTACAACGTATCCTGGAAAATCATAAAAAGGGCATCACCATACAGCAATATTTCAAAAAGATGCAACCTATGACTAACTGAAAAATGGCTAATACTATGTAAACCACACTTAGCAACTCTTAATACTAAAACAGAAATAGTAAATAACTGCAGGCATAAATGGAAATCGTTGTTAGTGAACACACCCCGTACAACAACCTGAAAACAAAAAAAAAACACGTGCAACCAACACGCACGCAAAAACAGCTGCAACCGTGCCCCACACGCTATATAACACCGGCGGTGGGCAACCCAAACTCCATCCTGACGATAGCCAAGCGCTAGAAACAAATTTGTAGATAATTTTAATATTCCTTTTAATACTTGTGTCAACTAATGTTGCTCCCCAAGGGATTGAGCACTTGTAGAATTGTTTTAGGCTTTTTAACCATACTGAGAGAATAGAGATAGAAAGAATATATATATATATATATATATATATATATATATATATATATATATATTGCACACACAGAGTAAAAATTGAACACAGCACAACAAGTGGATTATTTTCCCAAATATATTTCGGCACAACTTCGCCTTCTTCAGTGGGATGACAGCATTCTGACCAAACAACAATCCAACAAGCGAAAACAAATTTGATTAAAACTCACGAAAGGACCGTTAAAACTGGCTGGACAAGTGGCACCCTCACTCGTTTCTTCACTCAGTTATACACGTGAAACTCTCCTCTAAAATACACACATTTGTACCTTCCTCTTGCTGACACACACTCAATCATACGCGCGCGCACGCCACGCTCACACACACACACACACACACACACCACCCACACACACACACACACGCGTACACACACACACACACACACACACTCCACACACCGCACACACACCCCACACACACACACACACAC
Organism: Conus canariensis; assembly: GCA_033310375.1. Classification (NCBI taxonomy): domain Eukaryota; kingdom Metazoa; phylum Mollusca; class Gastropoda; order Neogastropoda; family Conidae; genus Conus; species Conus canariensis. Next base: position 54,208,847 of record CM065740.1, read on the forward strand.
ACACACACACACACACACACACACACACACACACACACACACACACCACACACACACACACACACACACACACACACACACACACACACAGAGACTACATATACCCCTACACATTACTTCCTCCTATCTTACTATTGTAAAATGAAAAAGGGTAACAAACATGGGTAATACAGGAACGTTATCCATTGGATGATGTACACTCTGGGTATTGTGCAAGATGTTCCCTTACACCCTCACATCCACATTCACAGACGCCTTAAAATTATCAGCAGCACCAGCTGTAATGAATTGAGGATATCCACATTACGTAACCTGAATTAGGGTATTGAGGCCAGAGGGTGCGAGTGTTTTAAGTTTATTGATCCAGAATGCCTCCCTTGCAAGCCTCTTAGAATGGTTATCTGAGTGTACCTTTTCTACAGCTATGCATTTCATGTCTGGCTAATTAAAATGTTGTGTGACGAGTGTGCCTGTATTTTTGTTGATGTTTGAACGATGTTGGTAGAATCTCTGTTTTAGTGTTTTTGGTTTCACCAACATATTGTGACCTTGAGCATTTAGAACAAAAAAGTAAGTAAATTAAGTTTGTAGTTCCACATGTCATATGACTTCTGATTGTGAAGTTCTCATGAGTTGCAGAACTAGTAAATGTTGTGGTTTGAATAAGGTGTTTGGAGCAAACAACGCATCGCGTTTTGCTGCAAGGGAAGCATCCAGGATTTCCACTACTTACAGCTGGTTGGGGCAGGGCAGAAGGCATTAAAATGTTCCTGATGGAATGGCTGTTCCGTTCACCAAGAATTGGAGGATTTGGAACAGCTTTCTGTACCCGGGGACTGGAGTGCAGATAGGGCAGGAATTCCCGAAACATACCCTTAGCGGGGGATTGGAAGGGTTGTAGGTTATAACAAACGGGACTCGTTCTTCCTGAGCGATAGTTTTGTATTGGAGGGTCTGACTGCGGGGGATTTGGCTTGCCCGTGTTTGGGAGTGGGAAATGATTTTTGGGGGGTATGCTCTATCTTTTAGATGACTGGACATTTCTGTGCAGCGTGTTCTGAAATCTTCGTCTTGAGAGCAGAGACGACGGATACGCAGGAACTGGCTGTAAGGGATGTTGTTTTTAACATGGGGGGGATGGGCTGACGGTAGTGAAGATAGTTGTGGGCATCAGTAGGCTTAGTGAACAAATCAGTCTGTAGCAAGCCATCTCTTACGAGAATGAGTATGTCTAGGTATGGTATCTGAGACTTAGACGACTGAACTGTGAATTTAATCGTTGGGTGTATTGAATTGAGAAAATCTGAAAAGATTTTGATTTCAGTCTGCGATCCGAACCAAAGTATAAAAATGTCATCTATATAGCGTTTCCATTGATCAAGGGAGAACTGGACGGGGCTGTTCGCAAATATTTGTTCTTCCAGCCAGCCCATGAATAGGTTCGCTACAGAGGGGCCATTGGTGTTCCCATGGCTGTGCCATGAATTTGTCTGTAGCACTGCCCTCAAATGTGAATACATTATTGGTGAGGATGTGTTCCACTGCTTTGAGTACTAGACTGGTAGGCGGGGGGGGGGGGGGGGTTGCTTGAACCTGCATTGTTCAGGAAATGTTCGAGTGAAGTTATCATATCTCTGTGGGGAATATTGGAGTACAGGCTTACAACGTCAACTGTGACTACAGTTACGTTTTGGAAAGGTCCATACTTCAAATTCCACTCTTGTATGGTTTGCAGCATGTTTGTAGTATCTTTAACATAACTGGGGAGACTGGTAACGTAAGTTTGTAGCCAGCTATCCACAAGTGTGGATAATTTTACTGTGGGGCCATTGACACCTGAAATAATTGGTCTGCCTGGTGGTTGAGAGAGACACTTATGAATTTTGGGAAGATGGTAGTATATGTGTGTTCTGACCTCCTTAGTGTCTGTGTGGGCCCATCTATGTGTGTATTTGTTAATGTGTCCTCTGTTGTATAAATCTTCTATGATTTGGTTAGATTGTTTGGCAATAGAAACTGTAGGGTCTTTGTTAACCTTAACATAATATTGGGTGTTCTGTAACTGCCGCTCTGCCTTTAAAATGTAGTCACACATGTCTTGAACCACAATAGCTCCACCTTTATCTGCAGGGCATATTCTCAAAGTTCTGTTGGATACTAGAGTTTGTAATTCTCGCAAAGCTATTCTCTCACCCTTAGTTAAGTTGTCAGGAGGTGTTCTGCTGTTGGTGTAGCATTCTGCTCTGTTCAACAGTAGATTGCAGTAAGTGTCCAACCCTCGATCTCTGCCGGCAGGAGGTTGATAACCTGTCGGTTTATAAAATCTGGGTGGAGGAGTGCTTCCTGAGTCACTGTCATAATAGAGGTCTTGGAGACGGATTCGGCGGCATCCTTCTTGGACGTCTTCTGTGAGTCGCCCGTCTGTTCAATGAGCGAGGGGTGGGACAGAATTTAGGTCCTTTGGAAAGAACACGTTCCTGGTCAAGAGTCAGGATGGTGTTATACAAATTCACAACTGTCTTATTGTGCGAGTCACTGTCTGTATCAGGGACATTCACGTTTTCCAGATTGTGCATTCGCCTGAACCTGCGCGTCTTCCGCTTGGTACTCTGTTGCTGATTGCTCCCGTGTCTATCCTTTGAGTCAGTTTGAGCAGCTTCTTCTGTTTCCTCTCGTGCAACTTCTGTTTGTATTGAGTTTCATGTGATTTGCGCCTTTTGTACAGTGTTTCGAATGTATCAAAGTCAGTAGATTGTTGTGCTGTGTACATTAATTCTAGAAGGTGTTGGTATTCTTTCAAGCTCAAGGACCTTGTAAGTATCAATGCAGCTGTGTAGTATCTGTAACTGGGCTGTATGGAGAGCGTCACTGACCACTTGGCGTAAGTGTTCTGATTTGGGAAGTGCTTCTACACCAAAGTTGAGTTTCATACCTTTGGGAATGATGTTCATGCTGGCACACGAAGTTAAGAACTGCAAGTTGGAATTGTATCTGGTCAGTTTCTCAGTGGTCCGCATCACCCTTCCAGTAAGGGTGGTGCGGTTAGGTGCCATAGTGGGGGATCCTTTAAAGTATGCAATGGAGATCAGGGTGAGTGATAATAAAAACCCCACCAGACACCAGTAGAGACGGGAAGAATGGTGGTCCACTTGGATCATATGTGATGCTGGCTGTGTCTTCATAATAGGCATTGCACACACAGAGTAAAAATTGAACACAGCACAACAAGTGGATTATTTTCCCAAATATATTTCGGCACAACTTTGCCTTCTTCAGTGGGATGACAGCATTCTGACCAAACAACAATCCAACAAGCGAAAACAAATTTGATTAAAACTCACGAAATGACCGTTAAAACTGGCTGGACAAGTGGCACCCTCACTCGTTTCTTCACTCAGTTATACACGTGAAACTCTCCTCTAAAATACACGCCTTTGTACCTTCCTCTCGCTGACACACACACACACACACACACACACACACACACACACACACACATATATATATATATATATATATATATATATATATATATATATATATATTGGCGCACACACCAACAGTCTGTCACAGGCACTGTCTGGCCTGGTTTCACAATCCACGACTGAAACTATTCTTATGTAAAAGAGTGCAGAATGACGGAGCAGCTCTGCACGAGTCATGAGTCTGGCATAAGGGGGCGCAGTCTACAAGCAGGGGTAGATGCTGGTGAAGACCAAGGACGACGCGACGACACTGCGACTGTCAGTGGGGGTAGTGACTTGCAAGTGACGACGGAACGATGCAGTGACTGTCAGTAGGGGTGATGACTTGCAAGAGACGACGGAACGATGCAGTGACTGTCAGTAGGGATAGTGACTTGCAATAAATTAGCAATAATATCAATCAAATGATTATAATTATATAACTTTGCTGTGGTTTACCTTGCTTTAAAATGATACTTGTGGGAGATTGTATGAATGTGTTACAAGTATGTATGATTATGTAAAAGCAAGAATGCGATCTAGTGCTGCGTTAACAGACATTGAAAACTGCACTCCTGGTGTCAAACAGCGCGATGTCTGTAGTCCTGTTCTGTTTTCTTTGTTCATCAATGAACTAACACAGGAAGTCATACGTTAGAAGTAAAAGTTAATATAGCTGAAAAGCTATATTTCTTTTTAGAAAGAGTAGATATCTTGCAGCGAGAGAAAGATGGCTGTACAACGGATATATAATGCCTGTTGTCAATGTGTATAGAGGAACATGTTTCTCAAGACCTTCGAGTTTTGTCTTAGCTTGCAAGCATGTAGTCAGTGGCGCTAAAATTCGTTACTGTGCACACTAAAGAACTTTGCTAAATAACAATGGTCTTTGTTTGCTTTTGAAGCTATTTCGTGGCCAGGTTCAACCTTTGCTGGAGTATGGAGCTGAAGTATGGAGCTGAAGTATGGAGCTGAAGTATGGGGCCTTGATGCTGTCGCTGCTGTACACTGTGAGAAAATGCATCTTTTTGCATTAAAAAGCTTTCGTGGAGCATCGTTGCAAACGCCAACTGATTTGGTGCACGGCGAAACTTCTAGATGTCCAATATGTTTGTATTCCGCCATTAAATGTGATTGACACCGTCTTGAAGTTATTCAGATTCGGGATCACGTATTTCCAAACGAAGTATATCAAATGCTGTAAGATTTAATGAAAGAGGAAGGAAAAACAAGGTGGCTGATTTGAGAATGATTGTGTGAATATGGTTTCGGATTTGTATTGATAAAACGAGGTGTTGTGATATGAATGCTGTGATCCAGGCATGGCGAGAAAGACTCATAGATTGCAGACTGCAAAAAATGGAAGTGTCACGTAGGCCGACATGATAGTGATCGATTTGAATTTTTAAAGAACGTATAATCATTTTCGATGTGTACCTGTCTATATGTCAATGAAAGTAGACAAACATCTAAAACGTATCATGACTAAGTTCAGATTTAGTGCCATCGATCTCTTTACTCACTACTTCCGTTGTGGACAGTCAGGTAATAAAATATATCATTTTTATATTTTGTCAAAAAATGAAAGAGAGTGAATTTCATTTCGTCATGGCCTGTTCCGTGTTTAAAAAGACAATAGAAAGCAATTTATCGCACAAAGCTATTTCAAAAAGGCTTGACTTTTCAAAATTAACCCTGTTAATGTCATCATCAAATGAAATACTATTTAACAATGAGCTATTTATTCATGTAAAGCATTTGCTTATGTAAAACAAAACCGTATCATGTATATTATATAAAGCGTACCAATATTCATTTGTGACAAGAAGAATTTATCCCTACACTAAGAAATATTTATCCCTATTCTAAGGTGCTACGACCTTAACAAATAAAACATGGAGTCTTGAATCTTGAGTCCCGAGTCTTGAGTCAGTTTCTCTCTCTCTCTCTCTGTGTCTGTCTGTCTGTCTGTCTGTCTGTCTGTCTGTCTGTCTCTCTCTCTCTCTCTCTCTCTCTCTCTCTCTCTCTCTCTGTGTGTGTGTGTGTGTGTGTGTGTTTATATGTGTGTACGTGTATGTACGTGCACGTGTTTGTGTGTATGGGCGTGTGCACGTGCAATGTGTGATACACACACACACACACACACACAACACACACACACACACACACGAGTGTGTGTGTGTGTGTGTGTGTGTGTGTGTGTGTGTGTGTGTGTGTGTGTGTGTGTGTGTGTGTGTGTGTTTGCTGTTTTCCGTTGATCTCTATGTAAATAAATACATCACTTTGTAGATGTGCAGACATCGTCTGCAATAATCATTTTATTGAACATTAATCAGAGTTCCAACCAGAATGTATTGAATCCTGAATAATGGACAAGGAAGCCAGTGTTAAACTAAAAGCTGAAAAAAGCGATGAAATCACAGATCAGATATATCTGTGACAAACTGACGGTGTCAGTCGTCAAAAGAAAGGTTGACTCATTTTCCTGGATTAGTGACTTTGTCCTCAATTTCAGTCCTCATGACATTCACACGTGTGTAGTACTGTGGACTGGGGCATCCCGAAGTGCCTTGCATGTTATGGATGACTGCAACCAAATCTACTCCGCCCATGGGGCATCGGCAGAAGACTGGGCCTCCTTCATCCCCCTGTATACAGACGATTATTATGGTTACAGACCCTCTCTCTCTCTCTCTCTCTCCTCTCTCTCTCTCTCCTGCATGACAAGACCTTTTGGTGTATATGTTTGTATGACCACTTGCGCGCGCGCGCGCGCGCGCGCGCGTTGTGTGTGGTGTGTGTTGTTGTGTGCGTGCGTGTATGTGTGTGTTTGTATGTGTGTGTTTGTGTGTCAGTGTCTTTGTATGTCTTTGTGTGTGTCCTTGTGTGTGTTCTTGTGTGCGTGCCCCCCCTCCCCCCCCCCCCCCACACACACACTAGTGAGATAGGCTATATATACAGACAGATATAAAGATACACAGAGACACCCATTTCTTCTCCTGCCTCTGGCATAAACACAAATATATTATGACTCACTACAGCAAAAAAATCAAATATACGCGTTTGTCATAATAGTCCCGTCTCAAATGGTGTCAGTTTCGTTACATACAAATATAGTAACTTACTTATTTAATAGATCAAATTATTTTGTGGCACGTTATTGAGTTGCCTTTGTAAACAACTTTGAGTGAAGTGAAAAGTTTGACATTATTTCACAGCGCAGGTCTATATTGCTAGTTTACATTCATCCACACATGCCACTATGATTCAGGCAGTGCAGTCTCACTTAACCTCAGGTGTACATTGCTGGTTTACAGTCATCCACACATGCCACTATGATTCAGGCAGTGCAGTCTCACTTAACCTCAGGTGTACATTGCTGGTTTACAGTCATCCACACATGCCACTATGATTCAGGCAGTGCAATCGCACTTAACCTCAGGTGTACATTGCTGGTTTACAGTCATCCACACATGCCACTATGATTCAGGCAGTGCAATCGCACTTAACCTCATAATCTGAACGCCATGGTTACAGTGTGCCTTGACAGGCATGCACAGAACCATCACAACTTGCACAGTTATTGTTCTTGCTGGCAGACATTTTTGTCAATTTAATCATTGTCAGTGTACCCATCTTACATCCGAATATAGCTTCTATCAAAACAAATTATAAAGAAAGAAATGCACAAAGAAACAGAACGAAGTTACACGCTGTCTGTAGTATGAGGATATGAACACAGACATACTTTATAAGAAGCAGTCCTATGAAAGAAATGGATGTGTGCGCATGCTGTACAAAGAAAGCTGCTAATCAATTTCCTGACACAAGAATACTCACTAGGCGTGGGGGTATGCAACCTGGGTGGTCACTTCAGGGAACGATTCTTTCCGCCTGATAAGAAAAGGTGAAGCAAACGCTTTCACATGTTTTTCTTACTCTCTTTTCCAACTCAAGCACACCCTCCCAAATTTGTCTACTGACCTGACATGGAGAGGCACCGGAGGCACAGATGTGGTTATCTGCTGTCAACTGGCTGCTCAACGCGGAGCAGCTGCTCAAATCGAGTATCGTCGTCAGGTTCCCTCTGTAGGGATTGCCCCCTGGCCATTTGAAGCACACAGAATTTTGTGTTAATGAAGAATACTTTTCCTCGTGTCCGTTGTCTTTCTCCCACCTCTCCCTCTATCCCACAATTTTCTTGTAGTCTTTACATTTCCTTTTCAATACAGGAAGCTTGTTATTCTACACTTGTTTCCCCCACTACTAATTTGTTCAACAGTCATACATATGGATGTATCTGTGTATATATGTATGCATCTATCCATTTATCTATCTATCTATCTATCTATCTATCTATCTAAGCAACTATCTGTCTATCCATGTATCTGTCTATCCATCCATCTATACATGTGTGTGTGTGTGTGTGTGTGTGTGTGTGTGTGTGTGTGTTGTGTGTGAAAGAGAGAGAGCGAGTTTTTGAATATGCATTGAAAGTAGTCATCTGGGCACTAGGGAAAATGCGTGCAAATGCAAACAATTAAATTACCATTGCATGTTGAATAAATTGACATGACCTAGTTTTAACAACATGATATTCAAAACAATAAGCAAACATATCATATAGTTTATGCATTTGTCGACTAGTCTGAAAAATCGTCACTAACACTGTCTGGGATGAAGGTTAATTCCAGTGCGAGATTTTCAGTGATAAGAAATGTGCTTATCTTCAGTGGTATTTGGTTTACAGAATGGACAATTATACGCTGTTACTGAGCAAGAAAAACCTATAGTTTGTTTCCATTGAGGTCAAATGTTCTGGTTCAAAATCTTGTCAGAGCAGTTCTATGCCATCTGTCTGTTACTACTGATAGAAGTGAGAACTGAGAGATTACATTCATCAGATCCTCTCGCTCCCCAGCCATATATTTTGCAGCTAGATCGGCACGAGAAGTCGTAATCCATGTCGTCATGATAGCTCACTAAATCATTCAGGGCAACCTCGTCGTACAACCGCACCAGGGCTATGTCTGCATTACCTGAAATAAGAAATGTTTTTAAAATCATCTTTTCCATTCTTTTTCTTTAATTTTCATCACTCAGATTTTTAAACATTTACAGAGGGGATTAATCTAAAAAATGAAATGCTGAATTGCATGAATGCTGAAACTTACCTTTGTCTTTGTTTGTAATTGGTTGTTGCTCTAATGATTGAATTGTTCCTCATAAGTCCTAATGGATGTCCTTTTGTTTTGTTTGTATTGTTAATAATGTTTGTTCTAACTGTAAGTTCAAGTGTTCACATTCAGCTGGGGTGTCAATACCCTGGTGTCTATTGATTTGTTACGAGAACTGCATAGAGATATCAGGAGTTGCTCAAGGGGAAACGGGTTGGTACGAGTACTCACATGCATTTTATTGCAATTTCAGAATTTGACAATAAGTCATTATGATGCAAGGCATGGTACTGAACCTCAACAAGGAGAATAAGACCTAAGGTCGACCACTGTGGGAGTTGTGATTGATGCTTTCGTTAGTTCACCGTCCTACGTGGAGAATTATGCTGACGATGGCTACCATAGATCATAGATTACAAACACTGTGGGAGTTGTGATTGATGCTTTCGTTAGTTCACCGTCCTACGTGGAGAATTATGCTGACGATGGCTACCATAGATCATAGATTACAAACACTGTGGGAGTTGTGATTGATGCTTTCGTTAGTTCACCGTCCTACGTGGAGAATTATGCTGACGATGGCTACCATAGATCATAGATTACAAACACTGTGGGAGTTGTGATTGATGCTTTCGTTAGTTCACCGTCCTACGTGGAGAATTATGCTGACGATGGCTACCATACGTGGAGAATCATGCTGACGATGGCTACCATAGATCATAGATTACACTGACGATGGCAACCATAGATCATAGATTACACCATAGATCATAGCTTACACCATAGATCATAGATTACACCATAGATCATAGATTACAAACTTGTGTCAAGAGAAAAAAGATAACATCTCCCCTCTCCCTCCCTCTTCCCCCCCCCCCCTCCTTTTCCATCTCCTTCTCTATACTTGTTGTCCTGTTGTCTCTGGAGTTGATATGGTATAGTGTATATGGACTAAAAGGAAAGAGAGGGGTGCCAGACTGACTCCCGGGAGTTAAACTGGGAGGGTGGGCGGTTTCACCACGTTACAGGGGGTTACCTACCGCCAAAGACACAGACAGAGCGAGCACAGGACCAGACACAATACATTTCGACCTCTTGGGTCTTCTTCAGGTGGAAACAAATAACATTTAGAACAGTGACAAGAAGAACATGTAGCCACTTAGCTTCGCTTCTCTTGTTCGTCTCCAAAGTCCAAATAGGATTTGGACTTGGAGACAAACAGGAGAAGCGATCGTAGTATATGGACTAGTTCGAACGAGGTGACAATCGATGAGACTGAAACTGAAACCCTGGTGTCTATACAGGATTGTTTAGGCTTTTAAGCCAGGTGTCCACGGGGAAGGCTCCTCAGGTTTCGTGGCTGTGGTCTCATGGATGGCTCTCCAAGCTTTGTGAAGCTGGTGTCCAGAGAGGAATTTTCAGGCGTCCAAGCCCTAATTCCTGGAGTTGACTCTCCAGGTTTTGAAACCCTGCTCTCCAAGAAGGTATATATCATATCTACAACAACTATAACAACGAAAGTAACAATAACAATATCGACAATGATCATAATGATAATGATAATAGCAGTAGTAGTAATAATAATAGTAATGATAATAATAGTAATGATGATGATGATTATTATGATGATATAATATAATAATTATTATAATTATTATTATAGTAATAATGATAATATATTTTACCGCGCCATTTTGATTGAAAAACTACCCATAGCGCTGATATACATCGTTCATACTTTCATTCATTTACAAGTAACAACTGAATCACGTTAAAACAGTATTGTCTAAAAGGGTTAATTGAAGAGACCGACTTCTCTATGCCTTTTGTTGGACACTGTGAAAGATTCGTCACCCCGTATTTGAGTATAGAGACCCCCATGACTGTTTCCAACCACGCGGGTCTCCAGTAAATGATAGGGAAACTGCCCCCTGATATGGGGGCTAGCTACAAATGGTCTATGTCCTGGAAAACAGTTGGTTGTAATTGTACGATGGACGGGGTGAGGTATTCTTTGGGGCTGTTCCCATAAGAAATGCCCCAGGTGTTCTATGGCGGGGTAATTATGCAGATAAGGACTGCTGCATAAGCTTTAGTCCAAGCGTGGGACTCTTGTAGAAACGTCCACTCTCCTCCCCTTCCTTCCAGCGTTTGCAGGGCAGGACACACATGGCACGTCCTCCGTCATGCCAGGCTGTCTATTTTTGACATAATACTTTCGATCGCATTTGTTTGGGTATTTTTGCCCAGGAACAAACAACCACAAAACAAATGAAAAAGAACCCCAAAGCAAAATGTAACTTAATAGGTTTCCTTAGTCTTTGCCATGTGTTACTCGGCCTGTGAAACGCAAGAGAACATGACGTCACAATTGTTTCTCATCTACTGCACAGAAAACGAATGCAAGCATAGACAAGGCAATAAGGTAGTAAGACCTTCTGTTCAAAAGATTACCTGTTCCGTGGTAGATGTTGGAGATATTATGCCATCTTTCATACCGTTCGTATTCAGTGAGGTTAGCATACCTGCGCACTATAACCCTCCATTTAGTAATTGTTGACCAAGTACTGCAAAAAGAGAAGATTCAAGAATTAGGAACATTTATCTTTATGAAAATGCTTGCTAAGGTTTTGTTTGAATTCAACCCTGCTTGACTGTGGCGAATCCAAGTTGTTTCATTATAACTTGCCTACGTTGCGTCCTAGATAAAATACTCCCCTCTTACCGACCTGGTATTCAAACTCAACCTGTTGTGCAGGAAACTGTAACAAACATGTCCCTTGATAGCATAGAACAACTGAAAGCTTGCTATGAGTGCACAGACTGGGACGTGATTTTTATGCTTGTTTTGATGTGAATGAAGCTACTGATGTTATCTCTGATTATGTTACCTCTTGTGAAAACATGTTGATACCAAAGACAACTGTTAAAATTCTACAGAACAATAGGCCTTGGGTTTTCAAATCTTTAAAGAAAACACTGAATGAAAAGAAAATCGCGTTTCAATCGAAAGATAATTTTGTAAAATAAACAGTTCAATGAAAACTAAGACATTAAATAAAGGACGCAAAGATGGCATACAGAAAAAAAGTAGAAAAGCAGTTTGAGTCGGGAAAATGCGAAAGGCATGGGATTGCCTAAAAACTCTCACTGGACAGAGTAAATCACGAAGTGAATGTAATCTATCAGAAGAGGGATGTTATGATTTTGCTAACAAAGTGAATAATCTTTTTTTGCCGTTTTGAAATGAATCACGTTGGTGAAAATTTGGAACCTGTGATGTTGAATATTTCAAACAGCTGTGATAACGATGAAGGAGGTATACATATTGATGATTCTGCTGTTCAAGGTTTGTTCAAAAAGTTAAAGATAATTAAAGCTGAAGGCCCAGACAAAATTTGTGGAAATCTTTTAAAATCATGTTCAGAACAATTATATGTTTTCTATAGGCTGTTCTCACGGTTTTTGAATTGTGGAGTTGTTTCCATCTGTCTAGAAAAAATCAACAATTTGTTCTGTACAAAAAAAAACAAGACATCCTAGCTTTTTGAATGGCTATGGATCTGTTGCTTTGACATCTCTTGTAATGAAATCTTTTGAATGCCTCGTCCTTCAGATTCATCTTCCTCAAGTCAAACAGCTTTGTGATTCACACCAATTTGTGTACAAACAGAACAGAAGTACAGATGATGCAATAATCACTCTTTGAAACCATGCATACACACATCTTTAAAAAGATTCTTTTGTTTGCCTCCTGTTTATTGATTTCACATCAGCTTTTAATACTATTCAACCACAGATTATGGCAAAGAAACTCCAAACTTTACAGATCAACCCAAAATTGATTTCATGGATTATGAACGTTTTAGCTAGAACCACGTTTACTGGTGCACCTCAAGGCACCGTTCTCTCCCCTGTGCTCTTTACTCTTTATACAAATGATTGTACTGGTTCTTCTGTCACTCCTGTCATAAAGTACTCAGATGATTCTGCTTCAGAAGACCTGTCAAATTCAGATACCATTTATTTTCAAGAGGTTGAATGTTTTTGTAAAGAGAACTGTCTAGATTTGAATGTTAGTAAGACGAAGGAGATGGTAACTGATTTTCGAAGAAATCTAGCTCCTGTCCCTCACTTGTATATCGAAAACACCAAAGTGGAACGTGTAAGTGAATATAAGCATCCGGGTAGTATTTTAGATGATAAGCTGAATCTGAATGCAAATACTAAATTTATCTACCAAACAATGTCAATCTCTAATGTACTGTTTTTGGAAACTTCGGTCTCTCACTGTCAAAAAGGACATCTTAGATATGTTTTGTCCTTGTTTTGTAGAATCAGTGTTGTCCTTTGGCTTTTTATGTTGGTTTGGAAATCTTAGCGTGAAAAACAAAAACATTTTACACAGAGTGGTGAGTACATGTGGAAAGATTATTGGCAAAAATCAAGAACAGTTAGATAAATTGTATGAATGTCGTGTCACACAAAAAGCTGTGAACATTGCTGCCGATAGTTCTCGTGTTCTTCCAAAAACCTAGGATGTTCTACCCTCTGGACGAAGATTCAAAATTCCAAAATTCAAGACAAATAGAACCAAAAACAATTTTGTCCCCATTTCCATCAAACTCCCGAATCATAACCAAACTTTCAAAATAAGATCCGGTGTAACAGCCCATTCTTACCCCCCCCCCCCCCTCTGGAACTTACCCTGGGGTAAGTCTGGGCTAGCCTGCTTTTACCCCCGGGGTCATTCCAGGACTAGCTGGAACTTAACCCCCCCCCCCTAGCTGGAACTGACCCCCCCCCCCCCCCAGTCATCTACATTGTACAAGGTACACAGGCACTCAGGAGACACTAATTAGCTGTAAAAATAGTTAAAATCTTTGATATACATTAAAGTGACCAATGGTCAGTGACATTGACCACTGGTTGTCTGCATTGCACAAGGTATACAAACACTCATGAGACACTGATTAACTGTAAAATAGTCGAAATATCTGATTTACATCATGGTGATCAGTGGTCAGTGGCACTGACCACCAGTCGTCTGCATTGTACAAGGTACACAGGTATTCGGGAGACTATAATGAGCTGTGAAATAGTTAAAATCTCCGATTTACGTCATAATGACCAGTAGTCAGTAGTACTGACCACAAGAAATCTACATTGTACAAGGTACACAAGCATTCGGGAAACACTAATTAGCTGTTAAATAGTTAAAATCTCCGATTTACGTCATAATGACCAGTGGTCAGTGGTACTGACCACTAGTCATCTGCATTGTACAAGCTAAGGTACACAGGTACTCAAGAGACTAAATAGCTGTAAAATAGTTAAAAGAGGCAAACCGGGATGAAGCAACAACGGTACTTGGTCACAACGACACGTGGTCACAACGACATTTTGTCACAACTACGCTTGGTCACATTGGCACTTGGTCACATTGGCATGTAGCCGTCTTTCTTTCCCACGCATGCACGGGCGTACTCACACACCCGAATATTGACCCACGCATGTAAGCTAGCGCGAGAAATGTTAATAAGTATCTGTTAGTGAACCAGTGTGTGTGTGTGTGGGGGGGGGGGGGGGAGTAAGAGGTCCATCTATTGAGAAGAGTCTGGAACTACACTTTGTCTAAACCCAACTGACTGTATATAGGAAATGGGAGAGGGGGGGGGGGTAAATATGCAGGCTAACACAATTTTTTTAAAGGCAGGTGTGCGTGTTGGGAAAAGGCAGAGGAAAACCCTGAATAACCCTCTCTTGTTTGAAGGGCGGGGTGGGGTGGAGGAAGATTCGAAACAGTCCTAGACTGACCCTTTGGGGGGGGGGGGGGATGGGTAAATCCAGGCTAGCCCAAACTTACCCCCGCGGGGGTAAGTTCCAACTAGGGGGGGGGGGGTAAGTTCTAGGTAGTCCTAGAATGACCCCCGGGGGTAAAAGCAGGCTAGCCCAGACTTACCCCGGGGTAAGTTCCAGAGGGGGGTAAGAACGGGCTGTTACACCGGTTCAGAAAGCTTGTGTGTGTGTGTGTGTGTGTGTGTGTGTGTGTGTGTGTGTGTGTGTGTGTGTGTTGTGTTGTGTATGTGTGTGTGTGAGAGAGAGAGAGAGAGAGAGAGAGAGAGAGAGAGAGAGAGAGAGAAGAGAGAGAGAGAGCCCGCGCGCGGCGCGAGTGGGTGGGTGTGATACGTGACTTATTATTTGTTGTTTTTATGACCACTCTTTATTTCTCTTTGGAGATAACAAAGTGTTCTTGACTTGACTTGACTTTCCACTGCTCGATAACTGTCATCCATTCCGTTTTTAATGGATACTTATCACATCAATGGTTCTCATCAATTTGTCAGCGTCTTCAATAAAACAACTCCCACGCCAGAACAGGAGAAGCCAGATTTCAACGCACTCGGAACCCCCCCCCCCCCCCCCCCCCAAAGCTGCTACATTCGACAGTCAAGGAAACAGAAGGCACTTGCCTAGGACGTGGAACATCATGAATGGGACAGTCAGGAGACAATATGCAGCTTGTGTTCCAGTTAGCAGAAATTAAAGAAACGAATGGATGGGCAAATACCTAGACCAGTTTAAACACCTCTACCTAATTACCATTGCTTGAGAGGAAGACGCTGTCGAGAATGGCCAGAAGTCAAAAACAACGCCGAAATTCAGACGTAAAAGAAGATATTGTTATATACACTGACGGTAAGTCAGACTGGGGATACACAGTGAAGCAAAATGTCCGAACTCTCCAGGAAGACAATGGAGGCGGAAAATGGAGGCAGAAGCAGTGACACAATCACTTCATTGGCTCTCATTCACAGACCAACTTAAAACTCGAGTCATGATACTGACTGACCCCATGGACATACTTCACAAAAAGTGGAGAGTGAAATGGGAACCCTGCATGGCATGAAGTAATATACAACCTTCCATTGAAGAGACTCGTATGGATGTGCTGCCCTGGACATGCTGGAGTTGAAGAAAACGAGAGAGCAGACACACTGGCAGGCAAGGAAACAATGACTGACTTACAGCTCGGCCGATGTGACATGATATGAAACCTAAAGAATCAAAAAGCAGGAGGAAAGTCACAATACCATGGATCATCTTTCAGAGGTGAACAAGAAGAGCGTAAGTGGTCGCACATCTGGATTTGAATCATGGGCAAGAAGCATCGCCCACCAAACAAACATTGGAATAATCTCTAGGCCAACGTTGTGAAGACTCCTGGAACTTAGGGCAGACGTGCACTGGGCCTTTCAATTACAGACACAACCGATCAAACACACTTCGACTGAGATATGACTTTGCATCCCTCAGGGACCACAGTGTGTACTGCAGAGGTGTGTCCGCTGGTGGGTGTTCATCGGTGGGGCGATTCAGGTGTGTAAAATCAGGAACATGCTTACACAAGCCCACAGATCACACACACGCATAAGATACACAGTTGTCCATCCCTTCTTTTCATATCCAACTCTCCACCACCCAATTTCAAGTTCTTGAACTCGTTGTGCTCTTCTTCGATAACTGAATTCACTAACCTGAAGCATGAGGAAGCAGTTAGAACCCAACGTCTTTGTATGAGGGTCCCCGCACAGCGGAAAACGTGCTGATCGTTTCGGTAGTACCACAGAGATACCAGGGATAAAGCACGTGCTGTTCTTGGTGCCGGTTCCCCATTATAGATCCGAGGCGTGAGCATCTTAGCTGCACACACACACACACACACACACACACACACACACACACACACACACATATATATATATATATATATATATAATATATATATATATATAGATAGATAGATTGATTGATAGATTGAGAGATAGATACACACATAAATACGCGCGCGCTCGCATACACACACACACACACACACACACACACACACACACACACACACA
>CM065740.1:54237891-54242891 GCA_033310375.1 Conus canariensis
AATATAGTTGAGAAAAAAAAATCGTATCACCTGTAAGTAAAAACCTCTGTCATCTACATACTCGGATGGCGTACATACAGAGCCGTTAAATCTTCATTCCCTAAATATCGTGATTTTCCTTCATAATGACAATTAATACCTCCGCACAAAGTTGAACAAAAATAGAGAGAATAGGTTTCTTAATCCAAAACCGTGTTTGATTTCAGACTAGTCTGAAACCTGGCCATTCACAACAATGCAAGGCTATATATTTTTTTTTTTCAATTTCACGTTTCCTTTAGGACATGAGTGAATATCAAAGCATGAAACAGTATTGCACTTCCTTTCAGTAAGTGAGACTTACCCATGAACTATTCTGATCGTTGACCAGCACAGTGTAATATGAAGTATGAATCAGTGGTGCGCTCTGTGAAGCTGGCTGATCAGGTGTCTTGGTTGGTTAAACAATGCAGGAATTGTCTGGAGTCATTACAAACTGCAGGAAGCGATTACTGTTTTCAGCCATCATTTAGATAATTTGGTACAATACATACTGAAATCTGGGCAGCTTGAATGTTGCTGGTAACTACCTTCCTGAACTAAGATTCAGCGTACTACATTTGAGTGCTTTGCCAACAGAGACAATAATTCTGTCTACAAACACACACACAACACACACACACACACACTGGAAGTTAGAAACATACACTCCCAGCAAGTTAAGGAAAATGTAAAGAAAGGTAGCTTACCTGTAGTCCGATCACCAAACTGGAACTGTTGCTACGCCCGGAGAAGAAATTCAGATGAACGAATGGAATGAAGATGCATGGATTTTATAGGGTTGTAGATGGTAGCTGGAGGGTAACCAATCTTCAACAGCTATGTCTGATTGGTGGGTGAAAAGATTGGCGAGGCGAAAGCGGGCGAGGGGAAAGGGGGGACAGGAGTGACTGGCGAGAGGGGGAGATTGGGGAGCAGAGGGGATGGGGTTGGGATCGTCCTACTAACTGACTTCCAACTCCATGTGGTTTCGTGTCTGAAATGTAACATGTCTAGACTTGGATTAGGAACGGGAGCAGGGGATGAGGGGAGAGAAGAGGGGAGGAGTTTGCGGGACAGGCTGATGTGTGTGGTGTGTGTGTGTGTGTGTGTGTGTGTGTGTGTGTGTGTGTGTGGAGAGAGAGAGAGAGAGAGAGAGAGAGAGAGAGAAGAGAGAGAGAGAATGAATGAATGAATGAAGATTTATTCATTAAGGCCTTTGCTCCTCATGACTGAGAGAGAGGGAGCGAGAGTCAGAGAAGAGACAGAGATAGAGACAGAGAAGAGACAGAGATAGAGACAGAGCATTGTGATGTTGTACCTCGTGTAGTGTATGTTAGGACTCGGAACGTGGGTGGGGGTGGGGGGGGGGGGAGGATTGACGATTTACATATCTAGAGTAGAATACAATAGGACACTTTGGGAGGGGGGATAGGGTTTGAGAATGGGTGGGGAGGGGTTGATGGATGAACTGCGGGGACAGTGAAGGCGAGGTGGGGGGTGGGGGGGTGGTCTTTGATAGCTTTTAGCTCAACGTGGTCTGTATCTGTACAGAATACGACAGTACTTGGTATGAGCAAAGTGACGAGGCTTGGGTAGGGATGAAGGGCAGCATAGTAAGAAAGGAGGATGGAGGGGGGAAAGCAGGTTGTTGTCTACCTGCTGGCGATGATTGGAAGATGCAAAAGATAGGTGACCTTCACACTCTGAGCTTTGACGTGGGAGAAAGTAGGGCATGATAAGGGTGATGAATGTCTGGTGTGTGTGTGTTCGTTCGTTCTTTAATTTAACGTCTATCCACCTAACAATGATCTTAGACAGTATGCAAGCATTATGTGTGTGTGTGTGTGTGCATGTGGTGTTTTTGGGTGCATGCATGCGAACGGTTGGTGTTGATTTTGGGCGTACGTAGGTATGTATAATGCAATTAGGCCTAGATAAAATAGATAATAATTTAAAAAAAACACCTCCACATAACTGAATCCCAAATTTTAAAAGAAACACTAAATAAGCAACTAACACCACGATGCGGAAAATAACATAGACGTTAAAGTAAATGTCCAATTGGGCTCTTAATCAGTCCTTGAACAACTTCAAAAATATTTGATTCGTTAGAGATGACGTCTTCAAAGACTGACATCGACGGTTCAGTGTTCAACAACCAAGCAGGTAAGTAGGGCTTCATTCTATCGCACAAAAAAAGTAGATGGAACGGAGTGATTTGCTGGCCACAAATACAAGTCACATGTTTACAGAATTTGGTTTTGAAGGCATCAAGCCTCAATCTAAAAATCAAACTTTTTAAAATCCACTCTTGGTAGAGATTCTTGATACCTGTTTTATTGTCTGATATCTTGTTAAATAATATCCCCTTTTTGTTTCTGGTGCCTTTTCGCTTATTTGAAATAGAGTTCCAGGATACGTCTTTTAAAAGACTATAACTTTCATGTAAGGATAAAGGAATGCATATCTTTGTTAAATCAGTCTCAGTGATAGCAGCCTTTTTGGCTAATTGGTCTACCCTTTCACTCGCAGATAATCCACAGTGTGATGGAACCCAACAAAAATCGGCATAGGAAACACGTAAATGCAAAAAATGAATTAAGTGGTAGACTTCTGATATGAGTTCTGCTCTCACACTTGTATTCGAAGTTTTTAGAGCTTGTAGGACTGATTTTGAATCAACGCAAAGTAGTATTTGAAATGCAGGAAATTGAAAATCAAGAAGAAAGTTTAACGCCATAATAATGGCAAAAAGTTCCGCAGTAAATATGGAAATATTCTTACCAAGGTGGTAACCTTTCTCTATTTTTAAGGATGGAATTATGAATGCTGAACCAGACAAATGATTGTCTAGTACAGAACCATCTGCATAGATTTTAAGGTGATTTATATATAAGTTTCATTTATATGTGACTTAACATACGTTGGCAGCAAGGGTCCATCACTTTTTCTTAAACTTGTGTAGTCAATGTCATCATTTGCTCTACTAAGTTCCCATTCCGGGATAGTGCTAAAAGACACCCGAGGAGCTACGTTTTGAGGTGCAGTGCCTACTTTTGTAAATAAGTCAGATTTTATGAGGCTATCGATTTTAGAGAATCAATTTTTTGTGCCCGTTTAGGGAAATTTATTTCCAATTTTAATTCAGTTTCACTGGTATTAAGATTTTGTAGTGTATGACTTCTTAAAACATATTTTGCACATGCAAGTTTATATTTTCTTCAAAAGGCAATATTCCGATCTCCATATAAGTTCTTAAAGTTGATGTATGAACCGGGACACCAAGAGCTATCTTGTAAGCTTTACTATCGACACTCTGCAACTTTTTAATTAAACATTTTGGGGCTGAAAAAAATGTCTCCTGGGCATAGGATAATTTTGATCGTACAAGCGCAGTAGCTAAATGTGTTAATACTTTACTGTCTTTACCCCATGATTGTTGACTCACCATTTTCAAAAAAATTAAAGTTTTCTTAGCTTTTGTTAGAATAGTTTGTATGCGATAATTCCAGCTCATTTTAGAAGTTAAATTTACTCCTAAAAATTTTACGACTTTTTTTTATATTCAAGGCACAATCCATCTATTTGAAATGAAGGCAGAGGATTAGGATCATAACCAGTATTGAACAGAACCAGAAGGCGTTGATCCAACCAACGCCTTCTTCCTTGCGCTGAACTCTGAAGCGATCTGAAGCGATCAAAGCGAAGTGAATTTTCGTTGTTTTATTCGTTTGTGTTTCACCTGAGGAAGACCTAGAAGGTCGAAACGCGTTGTGTTTTGTCTTGTGACTCGTTTGTCCACGTTTCTCTGGGCGGTTCGCTAACATTTATTTAAGATTTGTTTAGATTTCCGCCTGCAGTCGTCTCACTTTGCAACTAGATCTGTTTGCACCGTTTTTTCGGGCCCGTCCAAACGGTCGTTGCCGACTGGAAAAGAACTTTTCCTTGTAGAGGAAGACCTCGTCCTTCTGGGGCTGGTTGTTGGGTTTTTCTCACAAGAATGTTCTTTAACCGTCTTACTCATTAGGTCATTGCTTCTGGCTCTAGTCATCTTCTCAGAGATTTTTGCTAAATACTCAGCAGCCTTTAACCTAGTGGTTGACTGTCGCCGCCATCTTGTGTGTGTCTATCTTGTGTGTGTCGCCGCCATCTTGTGTGTGTGTGTGTGTGTGTGTGTGGTGTGTGTGTGTGTGTGTGTGTGTGTGTGTGTGTGTGTGAACTTTACACATATTAAACAAATCGATGAATGCAATATATCAATATTCAGGAAAAAAAAGACTTATTCTGATAAACAAGATCGATTTTTGTTCGCTCTAGACCCATCTACTTTAACCTGGCATGCCTCACTCTTAATTTCCTATAAGTGTTCTCAGAACCTACTGTAGGCAAACAGTCTGAAAGCATGTAGTTCCCATTGAACGTATAACAATGAAACCGGCACAAAGATGTCATTGTTCTTGATCCAACCAAACAATTCAAAGTACTAAATTAAAGGATACAAGGCTACCCAAACGACGAAAAGAAGTTATCAAACGTCATACATAAATTCAAGCAAGATATACTTCTTAAAGTTATTGACATTTATACGAACTGCTGGATTACATTTGTTAGTCTCAAACACACACACACACACACACACACACACACACACACACACACACACCACACACACACACACAAATGCACACATGCATGTATGCACAGAGAGAGAGAGAAAGAGAGGAGAGAGAGAGAGAGAGACAGACAGACAGACAGACAGACAGACAGACACACAGACAGACAAAACCAGATACAGAGACAGAGGGGCAACACACACACACACACACACACACACACACACACACACACCACACACGCACACACACACACACACACACACACACACACACACACACACACCACACACACACACACACACACACACACACACACACACACACACACACACACACACGCACACACACACACACACACACAAG
>CM065740.1:54247891-54260391 GCA_033310375.1 Conus canariensis
CACTCTGTCTACCATCCCTTTTCTCCTCCCCCTATC
Organism: Conus canariensis; assembly: GCA_033310375.1. Lineage (NCBI taxonomy): Eukaryota > Metazoa > Mollusca > Gastropoda > Neogastropoda > Conidae > Conus > Conus canariensis. The sequence goes on from CM065740.1 coordinate 54,247,928, forward strand.
TACCATTCTCTCTTCCCCACCCTCCTCTGACCTCTCTCTCTGTAGTCTGGTTTGTTTGTTTGTAAGTTTCCTTCTGTTTTACCATCCCCCATCTCATTAGTGCTTTTATGAATTGTTTGCTTATCATTGTAGAATTAGATTACCATGTTGTTATGTTGAATTGTCAGTATGAATGGTATGTGCTGAAATAATGTATGCATGACAAGGACAGATTGTAAGACTAGGCTTTGGCCTAAAATCTCCATCCTTGTGTATTAAAGATCAATCAATCAATCAATCAATCAATCTCTGTCTCTCTCTCTCTCCCTCTCTGTCTGTCTGTCTCTCTCTCTCTCTCCTCTGTCTCTCTCTGTCTCTTCTCTCTCTCTCTCTCTCTCTCTCTCTCTCTCTCTCTCTCTCTCTCTCTCTCTCTCTCTCTCTTTCTCTGTGCTTGATGTTACCTGTGACAGTTTCTTTACACATTATTTGACCAGCCATAAACAGACCTTCGTTTAGTTTCTTCAGTGCACTCTCAAAATTGACATCAATCAATTCAATTGCTTCATTAAAGGTTGAATTGACCTCGTCAGACTGAAGTACACCGATAAAATCACCTTCTTTTGCTGGATCCCATGCATATTTTTTAAATTTGGTTACCTTTAACCTTTTTGAAACCGTCTCCTGATTCGGACTGGGAAGCATTAGTACAAATTCAACAGGCATGTGCTTTGATTCTACCCGTGGGGTTACTTTCAATTCACGGCACAGTGGAACTAAGGATTGGGAGGAAATAAAATAATCAATAACACTTGCACCATTGTGAGCGATATAAGTGAAATCACCGCTTTTATCACCAGGCAGAAAACCATTTAGAATAACCAACTCAAAATTCTGACAGATGATAATTAAATAAAGACCAAATTCATTAGTGGAGCAATCTTTTGATACACGAGAAAAGCAGTCATCACCGGTGGTATTTTCATTTATTCAAGTCACCTAAATATACGGGTAGTTCTTGTGCGTTCAGCCGACCAGTTCTTGCATTTAAATCGCCGAGGATGATCACTGGAAGATCACCCGCTTGTTCAAAAGTATCCATCAGACATTGTTCAAGAAGGGAAACCCCATTATCAATCTCGGTATCTGCATAATAAACACTGTTAGCAGGGGGCAAATAAATTCCAATTAAAAGAACGTCAAGATCTAGAGCTTTAAGGTGGAGAACAATAGTATGGTCATATTCCACTGTAAGTTGTTTGACTAGTTTGGCATATGTCTTTCTTACAAGAAACACGATCCCTCCTGACAAACGTGCAGTAACAGCATCGGTTAATCTGATTCCAGGTGAAAGAAAAACTTCGTAATCCAAAAAGAGAAAAGAAGGAAATGTTCTTGAGAACGTTTCCGTCAAAACAACAAAATCGAACTGAGATATATAATTATTTACATCAGGGTCATAAACTGACGATACACCCTCAATATTATAAGTCAGAAAGGAGAGACTGTTTTTCTGACAAGTCTTGACACGGGCACGGCCGTTATCCTAGGTGACTTCATTGTAAGAAGGACACGGGGCAGCAGGGAAGCACAGTTTTGTTCATTATTACGTCCAGGACTACCTCTTGAATGGGCCCTTAAAAATCTTTCTGTGAGCTGTGTCTGTCTGGTTCGTACTCGACTGCGAGTACAAGGACCGGAGCCAGAGAACTGGCCCTCGGTTTCACTGACCATCGACACCTGCCACGGAGAGGGCCTAGGGTTCTCCACCACCTCGGTACTGTGACTCTCGCCAGTGTTGAGACCCTCTGTCACTGTACCTATCACACCCTTGGACTGGTTTTCCACGTCGTGCGGAGGGTTTACCAAGGACACTCTCTGTTTTAATAGAGTCATGCTATCATCAAGAACGTCTGGTGAATGTGATGGCAAGGTCGGTAGACCCTCTGATGTAGGGTCAGTCACTCCTGCTAGGTGCGGGTCCATGCAATCCTCAGTTGTTGTAGGAATCGACGGATCCCCACTTTGAGAAGAATCAGGACTGCAACCATGGCGGCCTGGGGACGCCTCAAGCAGGTTGCTTTGGTTTTGATTTTGTTTAGGACATGTAACAGTAGTCCCACTCCTGGGAGTACTTGTCCTGAGCAGGGTGGGGAATTCTTGCATGTTGTACATGGGAGGGGGACGAGAAGAAGACGACCAGGTTTGGGTAGAAACAGACAGCGGAGGGGGAAAGGTGGTAGTGGAAGGTGGAGGGGGATGGGTAGAAGTCAAGGAAACAGGCGAACGGGTGGAAATGGAAATGAAGGAGAACAGGTGGAAGTGGAAGGCAGAGTGGAATGGGTGGAGGTAAGTGGAAGAGAGGAAGGGGTGTGACTGGAAGGAGGCAGGTGACGGGTGGAAGAGGAAGGTGGGGGTGACGGGTGGGCGCGGAAGGTGGAGGGTGATGGGTGGAAGAGACAGGGGTAATGGGATGGGTGGGAGAGGAAGGAGGAGGTGGGTGGGTGGAATTGGAAGAGGAAGGGGGACGGGTGGAAGTAGAGGGTGGAGGGGGGCGGGTGGAAGTGGAAGGGGAAGGGGGACGGGTGAAAGTAGAGGGTGGACGGGGACGGGTGGAAGTGGAGGTGGAGGGGGGCGGGTGGAAGTGGAAGGGGAAGGGGGACGGGTGGAAGTGGAGGGTGGAGGGGGGCGGGTGGAAGTGGAAGGGGAAGGGGGACGGGTGGAAGTGGAGGGTGGAGGGGGACGGGTGGAAGTGGAGGGTGGAGGGGGACGGGTGGAAATGTAGGGTGGAGGGTAACGGGTGGAACTGGAGGGTGGAGGGCCGGGGGCATAGGAAGTAGGATGGCGGACTGGGGTGACCTATGGCCGGCAGAGGATGGCCGTGGGGATTTGACTGGGGTGTGGACATCAGGCGCATCTCTATTCTGAGAGCGATGCCCAGACTGTGCCCTCTGACCAGACTCATACTGACGCTGGTTCCCACGGCCTTTGGCTTTTCTGAAGTGGGGGGATCGCTGTTCTCGGAAGCATAGCCGACCATTTCTGTAGTACGCCGTCTTGCCCTGGTACCGTTGTCGGCGTAGTTCCCCTTGCTGACGGATTGTCAAATCCCCAGCCACACGGATACCCAACGTATCGGCCATCTCCCTTCTGCATTTTCTTTCTTGCAGAACGGAAAGTTTGTCACTCCAGTTCCGCAATCGCGCAATGATTGTCCGAGGTCTGCCATCTTGTTGTTTCTGACCTACGCGATGGGCTCGCTCTACATCCTCCAGAGACCAATTCTTGAAGGGGTAGAAGCGAATCAGAAGTTGAACGACTTTACGAGCGCAGGTCGTATAATCTTCGCGATGGTCCTCATGGACGTTGAAAAATCCCATGGTTTGACTCTGAGTGCTATGTTAAACGCCGTCAGGTGAGACAAGCATTGAGAACGTACAGTCGGGTGAAAGTTAATGACAACCCCGATGCTGTTCAACTGAGACTTAACTATTCTATAATTAGAAACGAGTATAAAGACTTACTTCGAGACAAGCAGCAGTTATATAGACAGCAAGTTTTAAATACACTTAACGAAAACGCCAAAGATTCTAAGCGGTTTTGGAGCACTGTAAGGTCTTTAAAAAGTAGTTCTCATGTACCAAACACAATATCCAATGAAGAATGGTTTCAGCATTTCAAACAAGTCTTTAATGATGAGCTTATTCCTTCTGGTCCTAATTCTCAGGAACTTCAAACTGAGTATTTTCCTGTTGCTGATGGTAACGTTGATGAATTGGATGTCTGTATAACTGAAGGGGAAATTCTTGATTCAGTTAAGGCTTTAAAATCAAATAAAGCACCAGGTCCAGACGGACTAATTGGGGAATTTTATAAATATTGTACCCCCACTATTCTCTTTTTCCTTAAGAAATTTTTCAACAAACTCTTTGATTTTGGCATCTTCCCTTCTATGTGGTGCGAAGCTCTGATTCAACCTTTGCACAAAAAGGGTGATATAAACAACCCAGACAACTACAGAGGTATCTCTCTTTTAAACATTAGTTCAAAATTATATACTTACATATTAAACAAGCGTTTAACAAAATGGATTGAAGATTGTGATGTAATAAACGATGTGCAGGCTGGCTTTAGAAAGAATTATAGTACTACTGATCATATATTTACCCTTTTTTCTCTGGTACAAAAGCAACTATCTAACCACAAGAAATTATACGTTGCTTTTATTGACTTTAAAAAGGCTTTCGATTCGGTAGATAGAAACCAACTCTGGTCAATCTTAAAGAAAAAAGGTATAAACGGTAAGATGTACAATGCACTTAAAAGCATATACACAGATGTCAAAGCTAGGGTTAAAGTGGGGGGAGATTTAACTGACACTTTTATGTGTCCCCGGGGTCTGAAGCAAGGAGAAATATGCAGTCCGGTTTTATTTTCGCTATTCATCAATGAGCTTGCTGAAGAAATAATTCAATACGGTAAACATGGTATTCCCTTATTACCAGACTTCATAGAAACTATCTGTCTACTTGAACCATACCCCGACAATCTCATTATTGCAATCATACTTGAACGATAGGACTCAGTATGTGGTGCTTAATGGCAAAACTTCCGCTTCAGACTTTGTCAGACATGGAGTCCCGCAGGGCTCTGTACTAGGCCCCCTACTATTCTACATCTTCATCAATGATTTACCATTGTCCGTATCAGATGAAAAGGTCACGACAGATTTATTTGCTGACGACTCGTCACTCCAAACGAATGGTAGTGATCTACAGACAATAGAAACTTCTCTCCAGGAAAGTCTAAACGACGTGTCAGACTGGTGTCATTCAAACTCAATGGTCATACACCCAGCCAAAACCAAATCTATGATTATAGCTACCCGCCAAAAACACCAGTTGACTCCTCTTTGCCTAAAACTTCAGTTGAATGGCACTTCTATCGAGCAGGTAGACGAGCATCGTGTTTTAGGGTTAACGATAGATAAAGAATTGAAATGGCAATCTCATCTCAATAACGTTTGCAAGGTAGTCTCAAAACACCTTTTCCTGTTATCTCAATTAAAGCGCTACGTCAACAGTAATGTGCTTAAACTTTTCTTCAATGCACACATAATGTCACGTATCAATTACGCCTCAACAGTGTGGGACGGCAGTAGTGACGTCCACCAAAAAAGGCTGAATTCTCTCCATAGACGTGCAGCAAAGCTACTCCATCCAGCTGTATCTCTAACAACAGACGAAAAACTAAAAGCGCTGAACATACTTCCTCTGAATAGGCAATTGGAATTCAACAAGGCATCATTTATGTTTACAATCTTGACAGATACTATGGCATGTTATATCAATGCCCTTTTTACAAGATCGAACAGCTCTTCTGGCTCGACGAAATTCCTTCTTCCCTACCCATGCATTGATCTATACAAAACAAGCCTAGCTTACTCTGGACCATATGTCTGGAACTCACTTCCACCGAATCTACAAAACATGAATACTTTAAAACTTTTCAAGGAACATTTGCATAAACATTTTATGTCTCAGTAATTAAATTATACAATTACAATGATTAGCGCCCATTTGCAAAGTCTTCTGTGAACCATACTTTGAATAAATCGTCTAAACATAAAACCTACTCCGTTAAAATCGCTCATCCCCACTCCCACTCTGTCTACCATCCCTTTTCTCCTCCCCCTATCTACCATTCTCTCTTCCCCACCCTCCTCTGACCTCTCTCTCTGTAGTCTGGTTTGTTTGTTTGTAAGTTTCCTTCTGTTTTACCATCCCCCATCTCATTAGTGCTTTTATGAATTGTTTGCTTATCATTGTAGAATTAGATTACCATGTTGTTATGTTGAATTGTCAGTATGAATGGTATGTGCTGAAATAATGTATGCATGACAAGGACAGATTGTAAGACTAGGCTTTGGCCTAAAATCTCCATCCTTGTGTATTAAAGATCAATCAATCAATCAATCAATCAATCTCTGTCTCTCTCTCTCTCCCCTCTCTGTCTGTCTGTCTCTCTCTCTCTCTCTCTCTGTCTTCTCTTCTCTTTCTCTCTCTCTCTCTCTCTCTCTCTCTCTCTCTCTCTCCTCTCTCTCTCTCTCTCTCTCTCTCTTTCTCTGTGCTTGATGTTACCTGTGACAGTTTCTTTACACATTATTTGACCAGCCATAAACAGACCTTCGTTTAGTTTCTTCAGTGCACTCTCAAAATTGACATCAATCAATTCAATTGCTTCATTAAAGGTTGAATTGACCTCGTCAGACTGAAGTACACCGATAAAATCACCTTCTTTTGCTGGATCCCATGCATATTTTTTAAATTTGGTTACCTTTAACCTTTTTGAAACCGTCTCCTGATTCGGACTGGGAAGCATTAGTACAAATTCAACAGGCATGTGCTTTGATTCTACCCGTGGGGTTACTTTCAATTCACGGCACAGTGGAACTAAGGATTGGGAGGAAATAAAATAATCAATAACACTTGCACCATTGTGAGCGATATAAGTGAAATCACCGCTTTTATCACCAGGCAGAAAACCATTTAGAATAACCAACTCAAAATTCTGACAGATGATAATTAAATAAAGACCAAATTCATTAGTGGAGCAATCTTTTGATACACGAGAAAAGCAGTCATCACCGGTGGTATTTTCATTTATCAAGTCACCTAAATATACGGGTAGTTCTTGTGCGTTCAGCCGACCAGTTCTTGCATTTAAATCGCCGAGGATGATCACTGGAAGATCACCCGCTTGTTCAAAAGTATCCATCAGACATTGTTCAAGAAGGGAAACCCCATTATCAATCTCGGTATCTGCATAATAAACACTGTTAGCAGGGGGCAAATAAATTCCAATTAAAAGAACGTCAAGATCTAGAGCTTTAAGGTGGAGAACAATAGTATGGTCATATTCCACTGTAAGTTGTTTGACTAGTTTGGCATATGTCTTTCTTACAAGAAACACGATCCCTCCTGACAAACGTGCAGTAACAGCATCGGTTAATCTGATTCCAGGTGAAAGAAAAACTTCGTAATCCAAAAAGAGAAAAGAAGGAAATGTTCTTGAGAACGTTTCCGTCAAAACAACAAAATCGAACTGAGATATATAATTATTTACATCAGGGTCATAAACTGACGATACACCCTCAATATTATAAGTCAGAAAGGAGAGACTGTTTTTCTGACAAGTCTTGACACGGGCACGGCCGTTATCCTAGGTGACTTCATTGTAAGAAGGACACGGGGGCAGCAGGGAAGCACAGTTTTGTTCATTATTACGTCCAGGACTACCTCTTGAATGGGCCCTTAAAAATCTTTCTGTGAGCTGTGTCTGTCTGGTTCGTACTCGACTGCGAGTACAAGGACCGGAGCCAGAGAACTGGCCCTCGGTTTCACTGACCATCGACACCTGCCACGGAGAGGGCCTAGGGTTCTCCACCACCTCGGTACTGTGACTCTCGCCAGTGTTGAGACCCTCTGTCACTGTACCTATCACACCCTTGGACTGGTTTTCCACGTCGTGCGGAGGGTTTACCAAGGACACTCTCTGTTTTAATAGAGTCATGCTATCATCAAGAACGTCTGGTGAATGTGATGGCAAGGTCGGTAGACCCTCTGATGTAGGGTCAGTCACTCCTGCTAGGTGCGGGTCCATGCAATCCTCAGTTGTTGTAGGAATCGACGGATCCCCACTTTGAGAAGAATCAGGACTGCAACCATGGCGGCCTGGGGACGCCTCAAGCAGGTTGCTTTGGTTTTGATTTTGTTTAGGACATGTAACAGTAGTCCCACTCCTGGGAGTACTTGTCCTGAGCAGGTGGGGAATTCTTGCATGTTGTACATGGGAGGGGGACGAGAAGAAGACGACCAGGTTTGGGTAGAAACAGACAGCGGAGGGGGAAAGGTGGTAGTGGAAGGTGGAGGGGGATGGGTAGAAGTCAAGGAAACAGGCGAACGGGTGGAAATGGAAAATGAAGGAGAACAGGTGGAAGTGGAAGGCAGAGTGGAATGGGTGGAGGTAAGTGGAAGAGAGGAAGGGGTGTGACTGGAAGGAGGCAGGTGACGGGTGGAAGAGGAAGGTGGGGGGTGACGGGTGGGCGCGGAAGGTGGAGGGTGATGGGTGGAAGAGACAGGGGTAATGGGATGGGTGGGAGAGGAAGGAGGGGGGGTGGGTGGAATTGGAAGAGGAAGGGGGACGGGTGGAAGTAGAGGGTGGAGGGGGGCGGGTGGAAGTGGAAGGGGAAGGGGGACGGGTGAAAGTAGAGGGTGGACGGGGACGGGTGGAAGTGGAGGGTGGAGGGGGCGGGTGGAAGTGGAAGGGGAAGGGGGACGGGTGGAAGTGGAGGGTGGAGGGGGGCGGGTGGAAGTGGAAGGGGAAGGGGGACGGGTGGAAGTGGAGGGTGGAGGGGGACGGGTGGAAGTGGAGGGTGGAGGGGGACGGGTGGAAATTAGGGTGGAGGGTAACGGGTGGAACTGGAGGGTGGAGGGCCGGGGGCATAGGAAGTAGGATGGCGGACTGGGGGTGACCTATGGCCGGCAGAGGATGGCCGTGGGGATTTGACTGGGGTGTGGACATCAGGCGCATCTCTATTCTGAGAGCGATGCCCAGACTGTGCCCTCTGACCAGACTCATACTGACGCTGGTTCCCACGGCCTTTGGCTTTTCTGAAGTGGGGGGATCGCTGTTCTCGGAAGCATAGCCGACCATTTCTGTAGTACGCCGTCTTGCCCTGGTACCGTTGTCGGCGTAGTTCCCCTTGCTGACGGATTGTCAAATCCCCAGCCACACGGATACCCAACGTATCGGCCATCTCCCTTCTGCATTTTCTTTCTTGCAGAATGGAAAGTTTGTCACTCCAGTTCCGCAATCGCGCAATGATTGTCCGAGGTCTGCCATCTTGTTGTTTCTGACCTACGCGATGGGCTCGCTCTACATCCTCCAGAGACCAATTCTTGAAGGGGTAGAAGCGAATCAGAAGTTGAACGACTTTACGAGCGCAGGTCGTATAATCTTCGCGATGGTCCTCATGGACGTTGAAAAATCCCATGGTTTGACTCTGAGTGCTATGTTAAACGCCGTCAGGTGAGACAAGCATTGAGAACGTACAGTCGGGTGAAAGTTAATGACAACCCCGATGCTGTTCAACTGAGACTTAACTATTCTATAATTAGAAACGAGTATAAAGACTTACTTCGAGACAAGCAGCAGTTATATAGACAGCAAGTTTTAAATACACTTAACGAAAACGCCAAAGATTCTAAGCGGTTTTGGAGCACTGTAAGGTCTTTAAAAAGTAGTTCTCATGTACCAAACACAATATCCAATGAAGAATGGTTTCAGCATTTCAAACAAGTCTTTAATGATGAGCTTATTCCTTCTGGTCCTAATTCTCAGGAACTTCAAACTGAGTATTTTCCTGTTGCTGATGGTAACGTTGATGAATTGGATGTCTGTATAACTGAAGGGGAAATTCTTGATTCAGTTAAGGCTTTAAAATCAAATAAAGCACCAGGTCCAGACGGACTAATTGGGGAATTTTATAAATATTGTACCCCCACTATTCTCTTTTTCCTTAAGAAATTTTTCAACAAACTCTTTGATTTTGGCATCTTCCCTTCTATGTGGTGCGAAGCTCTGATTCAACCTTTGCACAAAAAGGGTGATATAAACAACCCAGACAACTACAGAGGTATCTCTCTTTTAAACATTAGTTCAAAATTATATACTTACATATTAAACAAGCGTTTAACAAAATGGATTGAAGATTGTGATGTAATAAACGATGTGCAGGCTGGCTTTAGAAAGAATTATAGTACTACTGATCATATATTTACCCTTTTTTCTCTGGTACAAAAGCAACTATCTAACCACAAGAAATTATACGTTGCTTTTATTGACTTTAAAAAGGCTTTCGATTCGGTAGATAGAAACCAACTCTGGTCAATCTTAAAGAAAAAAGGTATAAACGGTAAGATGTACAATGCACTTAAAAGCATATACACAGATGTCAAAGCTAGGGTTAAAGTGGGGGGAGATTTAACTGACACTTTTATGTGTCCCCGGGGTCTGAAGCAAGGAGAAATATGCAGTCCGGTTTTATTTTCGCTATTCATCAATGAGCTTGCTGAAGAAATAATTCAATACGGTAAACATGGTATTCCCTTATTACCAGACTTCATAGAAATACTAATTATGCTTTTTGCCGACGATGTTGCACTCGTAGCATCTACCGTCATTGGTCTCCAGCAGCAACTAAATGTTTTGTGTAGCACAGCAAAAAAACTCGATTTGATCGTAAATTTAGAAAAATCAAAAGTTATTGTGTTTAGAAATGGGGGTATATCGCCTCAAGGGAAAGATGGTTCTACGACGGTAGGCAACTAGAAATTGTTAATCAGTATAAATATTTAGGTGTTATCTTTTCCACGGGTCTTTCTTTTTCCCATTGCCTTGAGGATTTAGCATCCAAGGCAAAACGTCAAGTCATCAATATTATAAAACTACTGTGGAAGTTTCAAAGTCTTTCCCCGAAATTGTTCTTTAAACTTTTCGACTGTCAAGTCCAGCCAATGCTTAGCTATGGTGCCGAAGTATGGGGTTTGACTGCAAACAACTCAATTATTGAAAAAGTACATTTGTTTGCACTCAAGAGATTCTTAAATGTTTCCATAAAAACACCCAGCGCCTTAGTCTACGGAGAAACTGGTCGGTATCCACTCTATATAAACAATTATACTAAATGTATCAAGTATTGGTTACGTGTCGTTAATATGCCGGACAATCGCCTTCCTAAGAAAGCTTACGTCACGTTATATGATTTGCATCATCGAGGCAAGAACAACTGGGTTTCATCAGTTTGCTCTACGTTAAATCGCTATGGCTTTGGGTATGTATGGGAAAACCAGAACGTTTACAATGTCAAAGGTTTTCTCTTAGAATTTAGAAATCGGTTGATTGATTGTCATCTTCAAGAATGGTACACCCGAATGGATGCTAGTGATCGCTTTTCCTTCTATTCTTCCTTTAAGCAATTTAGACAAATACCGAATTATCTGTTTACGGTAAGTAATTTGAACAATCGTAAAAATCTCATAAGATTCAGGTTAGGCGTATCTTGTTTAAATACTCACAAACTGCGGCATTCGAGTGTTCCCCGAGAGGCACTCTGCTGTCCTTTTTGTCCAAGTCAGTTGGAATCTGAATATCACATTTTTATTGTATGCCCTAAATATAAAGATGTTCGAGAGCATTTCATACCCACTAAATATTATGCAAGAGCGTCGGCTTTCAAGATGTCATTATTACTTGCCAATGATAAAATGGCTAAAGATGTTGCTGCTTTCATAACTAGAGCTTTTGAAATCAGATGCAAAAAAACGAATGGGACGTAAAGTTCATATATTTTTATGTATAATTCGGGGTACTTTTTCCCCTTTAAAAGCAAAAAAGCTTGTATATGTGAGTGTATGCGTGCGAGTGTGTGTGTGTGTGTGTGGTGTGTGTGTGTGTGTGTGTGTGTGTGTGTGTGTGTGTGTGTGTGTCAAGTGTGTGTGTGTGTGTGTGTGTGTGTGTGTGTGTGTGTGTGTGTGTGTGTGTGTGTGTGATCATGAATAGGTTTACAGGTGTTTAGGCAACTACAAATGAATGTAACCTCTGTGAGATTTGTAAATGATATGCCCTAATCTATATTGGTACGTATTTTGATCATTATGTATACATCCATGACTGAGGAAGAATGTGAAAGTATCTACTTGGCCGAGAAAATGCATGTATACTTGCAAGGTGGTGTTGTTGTTACATTTGCTTTTTCCACAATGTTGTTGTTTTTCCCCCGATCCCAATGTCCCCATTGACACGGGCACGAGGCCTAGTTCAATTAAAATATTTGTCATTGTCATTGTCATTGTCATTGTCTCTCTCTTTCTCTCTCATGACAATATGCTGGTGTATTTGAACATGACTGCCTTAGAAAACAAAATTCATTCCTCCTCAGGCTATGCCGATGATACTAGTTTGAAGACTCATGTTTCTGAATGTGTGTGTGTGTGTGTGTGTGTGTGTGTGTGTGTGTGTGTGTGTGTGTGTGTGTGTGTGTGTGTGTGTGTGTGTTTTCCTCAAGGGATACAAAATGGGTAAAGCAAAATCATTAACCATACCTGCAGACTCTGAAGACAGCGTTGCGAGATCAGTCCGGCTGAAGATAAAGACGGGCAGAAAATGAAAGGTTCAGGAGCCAGTAGTCGTGGCAAAGTAAATCCTGAAGATCAAGGACATAACAGGCCACACGCAGACCAACAGACAAGGGTTTGGATCAACAGAATTGAAATGGTGGTCAAAGGCAAAGGGGAAAGCAAAGAGAGGCATGGTAATAGAGGAGCTGGAGAAAGAAGAGGACGCCAAGAGAATCCAGAAAGCAGCCCAGCAAGGCCAACAAGGACAGTGGACTATGTGGGAAAACGCACTGCAAACAAATCTCGCTT
>CM065740.1:54265391-54270391 GCA_033310375.1 Conus canariensis
CGAGAGTGCATGGCACAAAAAATAGTTGGGCTGGAAGAAGAAATAGATAAGCTAGAAGGTTTCTCAAGAAGAAACAACATCAAGATCCTGGGGCTGCAGCAAACACAAGATGGGAATATGAGTGAAAACTGTGAGGAACTGGTGAAGGACATGCTGAACCACTTCATGTCAGACCCTGCATGGAAGGAGGATGTGGTGGACAGGGCACATAGGTTGGGGAGAAGGAACCCGCTGAATCCACACCCAAGACCTGTGATAGTGAAACTATTAAGATGGTCAGATGTGATGAAAATCATGAAAGACACGGAGGGGAGGGAAAGGTTGAAAAAAGAAGGGATCAGACTGATACAAGACAGAACAAGACGCCAGGCTGAAACCCTGAGAACATTACGGGCCCAAGGAAAAGTAGGCTACTACAGAGGGGGGCAGCTACGAGTGAAGGACAAAGACAGTGTGCCATCAGGACAGTATGAACGGCAACAAAGGTGGCATAACAGAGAGCACCAGGCTGGGAGTGGCCGTGTGATGGGAGGGGGAATCTGGGTGGACAGTATGGATGGAGGTGCCGAGGTGAGGATAGGGAGAGGGACGGAGCTAGGGGATGGAGCGGGGTGGATGGACTGGGGGAGGGGGAAATGGGGATTATGGGGGAGTTGAGAGGGGGAGGGGGGCAAAGAAGCGCATGGACAAGGGGAGGAGGTTTGGGGTGGAGAGTGCGAACAGGGGGTAATGGGGATGTGGGAGGGGAGGAGTACAGAGGGGCGCATGGGTGCAAGGGAAAGGGGCAGGGAGGTGGGGGGAAGAGGGATGGAAGAGGGGAGTGACAGTGAGGGAAACGAGGGGGGGTGGGGGTGGAAGAGAATGTGGGGGCGAGAGGGGGGAGGAGGAGGGTGGAGATGTGTGGGTACGGGGGGGGGGGGGGGGGGGAAGCGAGTGCGAGCGAAAGACAAAGGTATGAGGATACAGACGATTCTGGAAGTGAGCATGAAAACGTAAGTGAATATGATCAGCGAGCAAAAGTGAAAGGAGCGCAGGAAGAAGAAGAAGGCGGGGAAGATAGACTGAGTGAATATGATGGAAGGAACAGTGAAGAAAAAGAGGAAAAGGATGGTGTGGATGAGGGAAATGAAATGCGCGTATGTGCAAGTGTGACGATGAGTGAGTGGGAAAGCCTACCACAGAGTATTGGGGAGATGACAGAGTTAGAAGAGGGCAAAGGGACACAGCGCGCAGAGGGAGTGACATGTGTACAGTCGATATCGATCGACAGGGCACACAGCCAGGGAGACCTAGGTGGGTACATAGGGTCTGAGCCAGTTGCCAGCTCACAATGCGAGTCAGAAGGCACAAGTGAGCAACCATCGATCGATGGGGTGCCTTACTCGCAACAGGTGGCTGTCACACACATAGGGGAGGGAGAGGGAGCGGTACTGATCGAGGGAGTGCAGGACTCGTGTCACGACACCACCAGTCACACACAGGGCACACACAGCAGTAGAGGAACAGTCAGAGGAAAAGGGGACGGGGGTGGGGGGGGGGGAGGGAGGGAGGGAGATGGGAGGGAGGAGGGGGGAGGGAGCCAGTCAGAGTGATGAAACACACACGAAATTCAATATGCGACAAACCTCACTAAAGGATATAATACACACACGCAGCAGTAGGAAGACAGAGGAAGGGAGGGAGAGTGAAGGCAGAATGAGAGATGTTGGGAAAGGAAAAAGAGCACAAACCATAAAGAAACAGGCATCACGATCAAATGCAAACAATACAATCACTTCAAACAGACAGCCAGAAAAAAACACTCAAAAACACCAAAAAAAGGCACAAAGGGTACTAAATAATGGGCAGGCCAAGGCGGTCCAAACACAGATCCAAACAATAGAGAGGGGAGGAGAGAGAGACAGAGTGAGAGAGCGAGAGTGAGACAGGGAAGAACAGAGGATGAGACAAAAGCTGAGAGTGAGAGAGCGAGGGATGAGAGGAGTGACGGAGAGAGGAATAAGAAAGCTAAAGCATTGTCCTTTTTATGTTGGAATGTGGAAGGGTTGGCATTGTCCTTTTTATGTTGGAATGTGGAAAGGTTGGCATTGTCCTTTTTATGTTGGAATGTGGAAGGGTTGGCTGAGAAATTATCGGACCCTGATTTCACTGAATTTGTCACTGCCTTTGACTTTTGTTGTTTGTCACAAACATTTACCTTAAAGGATTTTGATTTCGATGTAAAGTTTCATGAATTTCTGTACATGTATTGGCCAGCGATGAAGTATACACGGATGGGTAGGCCTTCAGGTGGTACTTTACTATTAGTGACTAAGAAGTTAACAGATCATATTCAACTGCTAAAAACAAATATTGAGAATGAATTATGTGTGAAAATGAGCAGAAATCTATTGCAGTGTGAGAAAGATGTATTATTTTTCGGTGTATATGTTCATCCAGTAGATAGCAGGTTTTACGCTGATAAAGATTTTTCATGTACATTGGAAATGATTGAACAATACATATGTACGCAGATGGAGCAAGGAAACGAATTTTTGTACATTATCGGTGGGGATTTAAATGCACGAATTGGGGAGTGGGGTTTGACTGAGGATGAAAATGATGTTATATTCGATAACGACCAGAATGTATATGCACGCAAGTCCAAGGACCCAATAATCAACAACTTCGGCAAAAAATTAATTGAACTATGTGCGAGTTTCAATCTGACCCCCCTAAATGGATTAACAATGGTAAATTTTGACGATGCATATACATTCTTCTCGGAAAGAGGCAATAGCACTATAGACTTCTATATATGCTCGCCAGAGTTGCTTGAGGTGGTAAAAACATGTGTTGTAGGAGAAAGAATTGAATCTCACCATATGCCTATCATATTAGAGCTACAGAGTACACTACAGAATACACAACTAGAGAAACAAGAGAGGAAATTTGTAAATATAATTAGATGGGACTCAAGTAAATCACAGGAATATACACAGTTTTTTTTTTAAAACAGAAGTAGCACAGAGAAGGCTAGAACAGATAACAGCAGAGGTGGAGCAAGATGTAGACGCAAGTATAGAAAATTTCAATACATTATTGAAAGAGGCAGGAGGATGTATGTACAAAACAATAGGGACAGGGGGAAAAAGTAAATCAATAAATGGATGGTATGATGACGATTGTAAGCAGAAAAAGATAGAAGCCAGACAAGCCCTAAATAAACTTAGATTTACAGATAAAGGGAAGAATCAAAATAAATATGAAGAAAGGGAAGTAGAATATAGAAACAAAAGAGCGTTCTACCCAAAAACAATCAGAGAAAAGAAAAAACTATATAGAAATCAAATTTATGACACACTTACGCAAAGCTCAAAAGACAGTCAAAAGTTCTGCAGTACAATAAAGAAGATAAGGAGAAAGAAAAACAAACTACCACAAATTACCTCTAACCAGTGGAAAGAGCATTTTGAGAACATATTGAACCCACAAACAACGTTGACACAGAGGGAAAATGAAACAGAAGTATCGATAATCGAGGAAGAAGTTATGGTGCAGGACTTAGATGGAGTAATAACGGAACAAGAAGTAAAATTAGCATTAAAAAGACTAAAATCAGGCAAATCAGCAGGAATAGATGAAATCCCCCCAGAATTTCTAAAGACTATCGAAAACGTAATAACACCGTTGTTCAACACTTTATTTCTTAATAGCTATTTTCCCATAGAATGGGCACAAGCGGTAATCATACCTCTTCACAAAAAGGGGGACAAGCATGATCCAGGGAATTACAGAGGAATTTCATTACTATGTATAATAAGTAAAATATATACAGCCATATTAAATAAAAGAATATACAATTGGGCGGAAGAAGAAAATAAAATCAGTAGAGAACAAGCAGGATTCAGAAAGGGATACTCAACAATTGACCACATTTTCACCCTAACTAGCATGGTGTCAAATTGCCTATATGGCAGACGTAGAAGCAAACTGTATGTGGCATTCATCGACTACCAAAAAGCGTTTGATACGGTAAATAGGGAGAAATGATGGGAAATTCTAAAGAAACATAAAATCTCCACCAAAATGTTAAATATGTTAAAAGGGTTTTATGAAACAGTACAAGCCTGTGTCAGACACGGTGCCGAAAAAAACATTTTTTTTAACGTTCAGCAGGAGTAAAACAGGGCTGTTTATTATCTCCTCTAATTTTCTCACTTTTAATAACGGAGGTAGCAGATAGAGTTACAAAGAAAGGAAAACATGGGTACCAATTTTTAGCAGGAGCCGAAGAAATTTTCACGCTGCTGTTCGCAGACGATATTGCCTTAATTTCGTTAACACCAGCAGGACTACAAAATCAGCTGAAGAACTTGCAGGAAGCCTCAGATACAATAGGTCTAACAGTAAATCTACAAAAAACAAAGATCATGGTTTTTAGAAAAGGCGGGTACTTAGGCAAAAAAGAAAAATGGTTTTACAAAGGGCAAGAGATAGAAGTGGTTAATAGCTATAAGTATCTAGGATTTACACTAACAACGAAGCTATCAGTAGACATTTCGCTTTCAGAATATGCAGGCAGAGCTAAAGGGAAAACAATAGAAATAATGAAAACAATGTATAGTTTGGGACATCTAGATATGACTGTTTACTTTAAATTATTTGATTCACAAGTGAAACCATTGCTTCTATACGCAGCAGAAACATGGGGTATGACTGGTTATAAAGCTATAGAGAGCGTTCACCTATTCGCTTGTAAAAAATATTTGGGGGTTGCAAAGAAAACACCGAATACCTTGATATATGGAGAACTAGGTAGATATCCCATTTGTGTAGATAGCACAATAAGTGCGGTAAGATACTGGCTCAAGTTGCTAAAGATGTCTCCAAATAGAATACCCAAACAGGCGTATGAAAGAGAGAAGGCCGAAAATTTTAAGACCCAAAACTGGGCAAGAGAATATAAAACGCTGCCTCGACATGTATGGTTTTTCAGTAGTCTGGTTAAAAGAAGGAGT